>JACXGM010004426.1:22389-38125 GCA_016801145.1 Umbra pygmaea | reverse complement strand
ACAATCCTCCCTGCCTTGATCTCTGTTCTTCTCCTCAATGCACCCAACATCTGTGTGACAGTTTGCAATCAATTAACCTGGTTAAATAAAGGTGAAATAAAAATAAAAATAAATATATTGGTTGTATTGGTTCAGCCCCTACCATCTACCAGGGGAAAAGCAGAAACAATGTATTTCAAACTTTAGGTAGATAAAAGAACTAACTATTTGAATAACTAGCTGGATTGACAATCAAGTTAACATTATACAACATGTTGTTCAAAATTCACATTTATAGTCTATCCTTCCAATGTTATAACTAACCTAGCAAGCAAACAATTTTTGTAAAAGTTTCCTAAGTGTCACTGGAGGGTGAACAGTTAATAGGTTTAGTCTTAACAACTAATTTAATAACAGCTAGCAAAACATTGTTTTTATTGCTAATGTTATATAGCATGAAGTTTGGAATTCACATTTTATAAAACTATCCTCGCTGTGGTAAAACTACAAAGCAAACAAATGGTTTTTAACTGACATGTGAAGTTCAATTTCAGGTCTCTATCAGACAGTTTATTCATCCATGGCTAAGAAGCGATGTCTTTACCCTCAAATGTTATTGCAGTCTATATACAATAGTAAATGACTGAACCAACGTAAAGTAGAGAAAATCATTGGGAATCTATTATGCATAAATACGTCACCAAAGACATTTTTGGGAAATTTTTTTCGTCAAATCAAAACTTTTGGAATATTGCAGTGTATGACTTCAACAATCGACTAGTGTTAACTTCACTGGAAAATGGGAAATAAACAGAGGTATGTACACTGACTGATTTGTTCAAATTCGCTGTGTTCACTGTAAGGAATCACTGCACATGGATATGAACTAGTAATGACATTTCGAGCATGTTTAAAGGCTCAAAGCACGTTTTAAAACTTGCCCCCGTAAATGCTTAATGGTTGTATACTGGAGCAAAAGATAAACACGGTTTTGGCAATACAGATTGTTTGAGTTATTCTCGCTACTGACAACATTTCAGATATGCAAACAACAGAGCTACGTTTTAAAATCGCCCGGAATTCTAATTTAAGTTCTCCGACATCTCTATCTTGTCTACCTATAGTAGGATAGGCTTTAGTTAAGCTAGGCAGGTATTGGTAGATCTGATAATATATTGTGTTCAGTTGTGTTCTACTAGGTAGGTAGGGATCTCTATAACTGTCTGATTAGACAAGAGGGAGATGTCGGTCATTGATATTCTGTTGTGTCGGAAGCACAGTGTTTTGAAGATCCCAGGAGCTATGACAGATACGTAGGTTGTGACCAGTCCCGTTCAGTTTGTAGGCTCATGTACCCTGATATACATATGTATTTGGCTAACAGTGTTCCATGCTGTGGTGAGATCACTTAGGCTTCTGTACCTTGAGTTATTTATATATAGCTAAAAGCATTCCATGCCGCTGTTGTGAGCACGAAGGATTATTAATGATCAGTTGTGCACCTCGCTATGGCGTACCCTGCAACCACGTCAAGTGTAGGATATCCTGGATCAATCAGTAAATTCAATAAACAACCAACAACCATCCATCTACCTGCCTGAGTCTCCCTCTCTCTACAACACCACACCAATCTGTGAGATTGTTATCCTCCCCAGGAGTGATAGACCAACAAATATCACAAAGAGCAAGGTGTTTAATAGTTTAAGAGGTCACAAAGGAACACAGGTTAACTTCTAAGCAACTAAAGGCCTCTCTCACATGGGCTAATGTCAATGTTCATGAGTCCACCATCAGGAGCTCTTTTCTGAACAACAATGATGTGCATGGCAGGGTAATAAGGAGAAAGCAACTCCAAAAAGAACATTGCTACCCATCTGCAGTTTGCTCAAGATCAAGTCGACAAGCCAGAAGGCCGTTGAAAAAATGTTTTGTGAAAAGGTGAAACTAAAATAGATATTTTGGTTTAAATGAGATGTGTTAGGTTTGGTGAAAGAAAAACTTATAGAAAACTTAAAGAAACGTATTGCATCTGTGAAACATGGGGGTGGTAGAGGTATCATGGTCTGGGCCTGTTTTGATGCATTTGGGCAAGGACAGCTTGCCATCATTGATGTTACAATGAATTCTGAATTACACCACTGAATTCTAAAGGAAAATGTCAGGACATCTGTCTGTGAGCAAGATAACGACCCTAAGCACACATCTGTCTAATAAATTATGGTTAATAAAGAATAAAGTAAATGTTTTGGAATGGCCAAGTCAAAGTCCTGACCTTAACCTTCTAATACTGTTCTGGTCAAAAATGACAGATTTACACATTCCCTGTACCATAAATATGGCATTTTTCATCAGATTGCCTCAAGACATTATGAAATCCTTCACAAAAGGCATTTGAACACATAACATTCATTGCGACTACTTTCTTTGAATTTTGAGTGATATATTCAACATGGTCACACTTTTTTTGTTCACGGTCAAAAATGACCGCCATGGGAAATGAATGGGAAAGAGTATAATTTTCATCCAGGAGATGAAAGACATCTCCATACACACACTCCTAAAACTTTCCTGTGCTTGTGTGCCTCTGCCCATTCTACATATGAATCATACTTGCCACAAGAGAGCTTTGAGTAAATTATGTTTTCTTGAACAAATGTACTTCTCCCCCAATGTGAACCACACCTACCAAACAAATCAATCTTGTGTAAATTATAGGAACCCATCTCTTTCACATATCCCTACTACTCCTCTTCACATGTCCTTCCCTCACATGGAACACACCTTTCCCAAAGCAGTTTAGTGTAAATCATGGGAACCCACTGCTTATGTGCCCCTCCCCCATGAGAAGAACATTCCAAATCAAACGATGTATCAATATCTACTTCTTTCTCATGAAATGTGTCTCACAGGTGCAAAGCTTCCATTTGCAAGGTACACTGCACCGTGACTGCAATTTGCCATTTGTGCATGTGAACCACCAATGTTCGCACACACATGCATGCACGCACACACAGAAATACACACACCCACACACACACAAACAGACACACACATAAACACACATGTTCCCTCACACACTCTCACACACACACACATGCACACATGCACACACACACACACACACACACACAGTTCATGTTGTCATGTTGCCACTTGTACATATGAACCACCAATGTTCACACACATGCACACACACACAGAAACACACACATGCATGCATGCACACACAGAAACACACACATGCAAGCATGCACACACAGAAACACACACACCCACACATGTTAATGTTCTAGTAAGATTCTTTTTACAATACATGTTCTATTAAAAATACTTTTTGTAATTGTTATTGGTATTAATGTTAAAATAAGAGCAGTTAAATCTGTCCAGTCAAATTTGACCGTGAACAGTAATGTAAGGGGTGGGTAGCAACCAAACAGTGTTTAAAGGTCCGATTATAATTCTATGGAAGGACATGAAGTGAGCAGTTCATGTGAAGAAACCAACATCTCAAAGTTGAATCTGTTCGGTACAAAGGAATGGGCTACAATTTCCCCAAGCCAGTGTGCAGGTGTAACCTTATGAACTGAGTATTAGACTCCTTGTGTGTGTATACTGTATATGTATATTAATAATCTATTTGTGTTTATTGTAAATATCTTTAGTGTTTTGTATATGGCCAGTGTAATGCACTGTTGACTTGTTTAGTTAATTATATTATGTTTGCTGTGTAGCGCCTTCCTTTCTTTCACCTGGTACAGATTGGGGACTGAGTTGGTCTAATCACCTAAACCCTTTCAGCAGGTTAGCTCAATCCCTATAATAGTCAGGGTGAATGAGAGGAAGGCGTGGTTGTCTGGTAGGTCTGATAGGGGTGATGTGTTGGTGGAACTGATGGTGTTGTTGTTGGGGTTAGAAAGGATGGGCGTGGAGGTTTTGTTGGGTGCCGGCTAATGTGGGGGTGGAGGGTAATGAAGTGGCGGATAGGCTGGCTAAGAGTGCGTGTGGGAAAGATAGGGTGAGTGTGGAGGTGCCGTTGGGCAGGGGTGAAGTTAAAGCGTTGATACGCAGCAGGGGACTCGACCTCTGGCAGGGAAAGTGGGATGGTAGCAGGAAGGGGAGAGGGTATTATGAGGTGAAGCGGACAGTACGGGTAGAGGTAGCGACTATGGGGTGTAGGAGAGAAGAGGTGATGTGGTGTAGGTTGAGGTTAGAGCACACATGTTTGAACTCATCTCTAAAGGTGGTGGGTAGGCACGAGACGGGTCTGTGCGATGGGTGTGTAGTGGAGGAAATGGTGGAACTGGTGCTATTGTATTGTGGGAAGTATGATGATGAGAGGGAAATGTTGTATGTGAAGGTTATGGGGGAGGGTAGGAAGTGGGATATGGGGGGGTTGCTGGGGGTGGGAAGGGGTGTGGGGTGGTGTCGAGGGCTGTTATTAAATTTCTAAGGGGGACTGGTTTAGATAGGAGAATTTGACTTGGGTGGGCCGTGACCGGCCTCACACTCCAGTACCAAGGTGGCAGTATATGCACCATTAAGTCGGTTGTGATCTGCCCGCTACCATTGAAGAAGAAGAAGAAGAAGAAGAAGAAGAAGAAGAAGAAGAAGAAGAAGAAGAAAAAGAAGAAGAAGAAGGAAGGCGTGGTTCATTATTGTAGTGTCACTGTAGGTGTACTTGTATGTTCAGGAGGTGTTCTGAGTATAAATGAGTGAGAGAAGGGTGATGTTCATTTTTGAAATTTGCATACGCTCTTTAGTAGCTCCAAGCGTTCTATGCCGCTAAGAGCATAGCAGTAGCATCTTTAGTAAACACTACAAACTATCTGCCTGCCTGAGTCTCCTTCTCTCCACCACACACCAAACCATTCTGACAGCAGGACTGATCAACAGTTTCCGGAAACATTATTTGTAGTCATTGCTGCACAAGCTAGTCAAACCAGATATTAAAAGCAAGGTTCACATACTTTTGCCACTCACAGATATATAATAATGTTTTTTTTATCTACTTTTAGGTCTTTTTGTCATATTAGGATATTTTATGTCATATTATGCAGAAATATAGAAACTTCTAAATGGATCAGGTAAAAGGAGTTCACATCTTACCGGTGACCATGATTTATATTTCCTTTACTCTTTCTAATTGTTTTATAGGTTACTGTTAAGTTATTAACTCCCTTCACTTGATCAATTTGGTCTTAAGTAGGGACTTACCGAAAACGTGTGATCTCAGAGTTACTCAGAAAAGTACTTTTACTCAAGCAAATGTCCACCTCTGGTTCACATAACTTCAAGCACAGTCAGGTCTGCCCAACCCTGTTCATGGAGCTCTACTATCCTCTGGGTTATCTCTTCAACCTAAATTAGCACACCTGATTCTTACAATGAGCTATGTCAAAGTTACATTAGGTTATTCACAAATGGGGTTGGAGAGAAAATGGTAGATCTCCAGGAACAGGGGTGGGGAGAATCAGGTAGGTCAATCAAAGAAAAAATGGTAGATTGGAATAGAATTACATTGAAAAAATGCAGAGAGCAAGATATTTGTTCTAGTCTCTTCTCTCCTCCTCCCCTCCTCGCTACTCTTCACTCCTCCTCTCTACCTATATCATCTCTCTTCCTATCCTCTATCCTCTCTCATCGAACCTCTCTTCCTCTCCTCACTCCTCTCCTCCTATATCCTCTCTCCTCCTCCGTCCTTTCTCGCTTCTCATTATCTCCTCATCTGTCTTCTCTCCACATCTTCTTGGGTTTCAGCATAACTAAAATCTGCAAAGACTGAATCTATAGTGCATGCCGTTTGATTCCTTACATAGTGGACTATTTTAGACCAGAACTTACTCAAATGAAATAGGCTATATGGAGAATATTGTGAGCCGTTTGTTTATTCGGCACCTGATCAATGGTGTATAGAGGTGGGGGGATTAGAGTGGTATGGGAGAGAGACAGGGGGTTCAGGGTGGACAGACAAAGACCCTGTGTCTCTCCGTCCGGGCTTTGGTTTTGAATTGGCTGGCTCACTGGTGTCTGGAGAGAGCTGATAGGCTGTAATGTTTCCATTGTGATTGATCAGAAGATATGGAGGATGGAGCCCAGTGGACCTGAGCAGTGTAGGTAGACACAAGTCCAAAAGAACAGCCTATTCCTTGAAGGGCTCTCAGACTTAGAACACTATATTAACAATACGGTGCTATTCGGGATGGGAAATGTCTGGCTGTGTTACAGCAGTCACCTGGGGGCACAGAGAGCATCTGGAAAGAATAACAGACATTTATTACATCAACTTTAATCGCCTTTCCACCAGGGACTTGGTCTCGTCATACAGCTAAGCAGTAACCCCCCAGACATATGACTAATTGTTGCTGTTCTTAGGGCTGTTTTGTGTTAAGGGACTACTGTGCATCTTCTTTTGGCTGCCATTGTTTTCTGCAGATGTAGGCATGATGAAAGAGCCATGATGCGTTTTATGTTCAGCCCTTCTCAGATCTCTGAAGTGTTGTATCTGTTTTTATGTTGGTTTATTGTCATCTGTTTACAGATAGTAAGGCAGAGTTGCAGTCAATACTGCACACTTTCACCTACATAATGTAGTGCCTTATGGACTATGGTCAAAGTGAGTGGTGTATAGAATGAAGTTTCATCCTTGACACACAGTGGGATATAGAGTCAACTGAACTGAACTGATGACCTGGCTGTTTTCTCAGTGACAGCTCCTCCATTGGGAATATGAACTCAAGCACCTGCTGCCATGCCACTGGGAATCCAAGGAACACCTGATTAATCAACCAATTGGCTTCAGGCATTTACACAATGAAACCTGCCAATTACAGGTCTGCGATGCTGGGGCAGTGCAACATGAAAGGCGGTTGGGAGCAGTGTGGTGGACACTCCCTCTGCATTTTCTGTCCTGGGGCCCTGAAATCATGCTGATGGACTGCTGTGTACCAGAGGAATTTGCCCTGCCAGCTGCTTCCAGAATGTTCCAGCGCTTGCCAGAATGTTCGCTTATGGGCATTGGGATGACATTGATTTTTTTTGCATCACAATATACAGATTACTGGTCAAAGGTTTTAGATCACCTAGGAATGTACATGTGTTTTATAGAAATGTATAACTTCGTTCACCAAGGTGACATTAAGTTGGTCAGAAATTCAGAACATGACTCATCAAAACATGATTAATTATGTATGAACTAAAGTTTTTCTCATTAGGACAGTGAAATAATGGCTGCTGAAAATCTGGCCTTGCCATTGTATTTGAATAATTAATTATGAATCAGTCATTTCCAATGATGAAATACATTTGTAACATTGTTAATTGTAACATCCAGGTGGTATGTTTTACTATTGATAGGTATGTGTTTGGGTAAAATGAAAATTTTTCAGAAATCAATATTTGGTGGAATAATAATTGTATAATAATAATAATAATTATTATTATTATTATTATTATTATTATTATTATTATTATTAAAGCTCCAAGCACCATTTATTGGGGTTCAATCATTTAAGGTCATTAAGCATATGAGGCAATTTACTAAGGAAAAATATGTTTTTCTATAGTTTTTTAACAGTTATAGTGCCACCTATGGTCAGATCTCCATTCAAAATTTCCATCAAGTTTCATTACGATCGGCCTCTGTTAACCTTGTCTAATAGGTGCTCAAAATTCATTGGCTGATGGCAGCCATGTTTTTTGAGATATGCCAATGTCCTCATAGACATACATGGCACCTTGGACCAAGACACTACATACCAATTTTCAAGTCAATCGGACTAACAGTCTTGTGGTCATAGCTCTTTTTATGTTCTTTCCATGTTCTAGAGCCACCTAGTGTTACATTTTTTACTGTGACCTTAGATTGAACTCCTACATATGGGTGCTGGGTTTGGTGAAGATATCTCATTTACTTCTCGAGCTATAGCCATTTTAGTAAAATAGGCTCCTCCCACAACTTTCGTTTTGCCCCCCTTAATGACTGTTAATCAAAATTTCAACTTTTTTGATAATTATTGATCAGGCTCCATATAACATTTCTGCACTGGTTTGGTTCCGATCGGGAAAAAAACCTAGGACTAGTTCGCAAAAGTAGGTTTTTGACAAAATTCTAAATGCCTGAAATATTTACATACCAGTAAAGAAATCGGAGATATACATTTTGTTTGTCAGAAGATCAGCTTTCCAATGATATGAGCAGTGTTGGCTATAACGCGTTACTAAGTAACGTGTTACACTAGTCAGACTAATTTTTCATAATTCAAGTGATAAGTTACTAGTTACATTTATAACAAGAAAATTAGTTACATTTACATTATATGTTACGTTATATTATGATCTTTTCTGTTTTAGAACTCAATTTAATAATTTATTATCCGTTGTCGTTTTGTTTTTTAATCCATATTTCATTAGTGCGCCTCCATGCCAATCAAAAAGGGGAGAGATCTTGCACTTAAAATTGCAATGCAGAGTTATGCAGAATAGCAAGTTAGCAAAATGGAAGAATTCATAGCCTATATTTTAACAGCTGGAAATATTCACATTAATTCAAAACTGTCAAAAAGCAGGGAGGATAAATAAATGTGTCCAGTGAGCTTTGCGTCACGTGCAGGCACCTGTCGAGTGGGAATATAATGGAAAGCTTTTCATCGTTCGTCTCACTCAAATGTTTTGGACTGAAATTGCTTTTTTGTACTATGGGGTCTACAACGAGTGGAGGTATGTTATTTTCAAGTTATATTTTCCCCTGTTATTCCAATAAACACGCGTTGAAAACGTGCATAATGTTACAGAAAATGTCCAATGTGCTTTAACAGGCGATGAGAACGCACTTTATGGAAGTTTTCAACATTCAGTAGACTACAGGTGGGCAAACTACGGCCCGCGGGCCAGATGTGCTCCGCCGGGTCCTTTGATCTGGCCCGCGAGGTGTTTCTACCCTCCACACTCTCCCGCAATTGTATCGCGATTATCCCGCAAACCCTATATGCTAGCAACTAAAGCTTGGTAACGTTGGGAAGATGAAGATCAGCCGAAAAGAATGAGTGTTGGCTCATCTATGTGAGTTTATCAGAGCCGGAGCTATCGGTCATGTTTTTTTGACTTTTGCCTTTTTTACTAAACACATTACAGCAGGACGTGAAAATGACAAAATAGCAACGCTGCAATGATGTAGGACATCATCCTGCACAAAAGCAACATGGTATCAATATGGTTGGAAATAGGGGGTTCCGCTGATAAAATAATACAAATGCAAATAATGAGGAGTGGTTCATCCATGTGGATTAATTACAGCCGGAGATATCGCGTCACAAAGTTGGGTCTTTTTCACTGACTATATTTTGGTAAACTAAAAACATTACAGTCAAACAAGGAAATCGTGTAACAAAGCATTTATTTTCTGTAGGAAACGCAGGTAACTGTGTAGGGAGCGGGGTTAATTTAATGAAATAACATTTACTATTTTTCATACATTGCTATAAAATGCGGCCCTTCACTTGGTTTTAAAAGCTCAGTGTGGCCCTCAAGCAAAAATAATTGCCCACATCTGCTTTAGACTCAATATTTCTGGTTCAGGACTGCTCAATGTATTCACCATGTGACTCCATTAATTTCAGAAGCATTACTAGGAGTCAAATTCCATTGCATATTTTATGAAACTCAAAATCATTTTTTACTCAGTTAAAATTTGTTATATACTCAGACATTGAGATAAGATTGGTTTTACATACAAACACTCACACATTCATCAGAAATAGACTGATCATATTGGTCAATTGGATCATGCCCAGAGAAAGTAGTTACCACAAGTCTGCACTCGACATGATCAGGCAATCACTATCTAGGGGCGGCAAGGTGGCCTAATTGTCTAGGGCCGATGATTCATTTTTGAAGAAGCCCCCAGAAGAATGGTTCAACACCCCCCCCACACACACACACTACCAAGATGAAGCCTTTATCATTCTGTTTTTGAGCAAGACAGTTAACCCTAATTGCTCCAAGATATATTCTGTAAATAATAATTATTTTTTAATCAATTTAACATTAAAATTGATTCAAATCGTTTAAATATTTGGGAACGTTAATAAATTGATACTTTTTTGTCCAATGAGTATTGTATGATAAAAAACCTAGACACACCAAAAAGCATATGTAAAAAGCATTTTTTAAAGTAACTTAAAGTTGTTTAATTAGTTACTTTAAATAAATAGTAACGCAGAAGGTAATGTACATTTTGGCTAAGTAACTAAGTAAGGTAACTAGTTACTTTTTAAAGTAATGTTCCCCAACACTGGATATGAGACAATTGAGTCTTTGAAAACAGTCTAGGAGTTATGAGCATTTTCGGCTTTTGGTTGCTGTAGCGCCACCTATAGGCCAATTGGGGTCATACTCTCTAGCACATACGGTTTGGTCTGCACGATTAGTTTTACAGAAGAATAATAATAATTCTAATGATTTCAACAAGATTTCTGCACTATGTGCGTGAACCCCTAATAGTATTAATAATATATATTTACATTAATAACTATTAATGAGTAATATTTGAAATTCCTGTGTCTTAGCATGCTCTCCACCTATCTTTCACATTGATGTTGTGTGACTATGCCACTCCTGGTTAAAAAAAATCAAACAGCTTACATATGTTTGTTGTTTGACCATCCATATTCCTCTTGATCACATTGCAGATTTTTTCAACAGGGTTTTTGCTTAGTTTATATCCAGAGCTGTATATACTCTGGCTTATATACAGTATACTGTGTATTTAAGCAATAAGGCATGAGGGGATGTGGTATATGGCCACAATATTAAAGCTAAGAGCTGTTTTTATGTTCAAAGCAATGTGGAGTGCCTGGACACAGTGTGGAATATTAGCAATATATTACAAGCCCCCAAAATGCCTTATTGCTATTCTAAACAGGTTTCAAACAGTTTTAGAGCAGTAAAAAGTGAATTCCAGTAAATTCAATGAAATTGAAAATGCTAAAGAAATTCCAGCATAAGTTATTGTTCTTTCCCATACCGAAATCGAATATATTGCCATACCATATATTTAAAAATATATGACAAAATATGTTAATTACATATTTAAATGTGACATCCCATACGGAAATCTAATTATGGCCATATACTGTATATACCGTATATAAAAACATTTAACATATATTTTAAAATATATGATCATATATTTTAATAACAAAATATGTATTACAAAATGTGGAAATATGTCACATATATAGAAACAGCTATTATTTTGTATATTTTGACATATATGTACATATATGTTATGTGTATACCATGTATACCTCAACTCAACTCTCAACTCAACTTTATTTATATAGCACTTTCAGAACCACAAGTGGATCCAAAGTGCTGTACAGAAAAAATATGAGAGAAAAAAATAATAATAAATTAAACATATTTTTTTAACAACAAACCTAACAACAGTATAGACACATGCAGGGCCGTAGCTAGAGGATTCAGGGCCCCCTGAAAAAATATTGATGTGGGCCCCTACCACCCTCATCATATACTGCTGAATATAAGAACATAGTTAGGAAATGGAAGACCACAGGCACAGTTCTTGTTCAGACCAGAAGTTGCAGGTCAAGTAAAATATTGAAGGCAAAGGATGGTGAGAATGGTCAAAAACAGCCCACAGACCACCTCCAAATACCTACAACATCATCTTGCTGCAGTTGGTGTCACTGTGCATCGTTCAACAATTAGGCACACTTTGCACAAGTCAAAGCTGTACAGGAGAGTGATGCGGAAGAAGCATGTTCTGCACACACACCACAAACAGTGTCGCTTAAGGTATGCAAACGCACATTTGGACAAGCCAGCTTCATTTTAGAAGAAGGTGCTGTGGACTGATGAAACAAAATTGAGTTATTTGGTCATGACAAGGGGTGTTATGCATGGTGGCAAAAGAACACAGCATTCCAAGACAAACACTTGGTACCCACAGTAAAATTTGGTGGAGGTTCCATCATGCTGTGGGGCTGTGTGGCCAGTGCCAGCACTGGGAAACTTGTTAAAGTTGAGGGTTGCATGGATTCCACTCAATATCAACAGATACTTGAGAATAATGTAGAGGAATCAGTCACAAAGTTGAAGTTCTGCCAGGGCTGGATATTTCAACAAGACAACAACCCAAAACACTGCTCAAAATTTACTCTGGCATTTACGGAGAGGAACAAGTACAATGTTCTGGAATGGCCATCCCAATCCGCAGACCTGAAGATCATTTAAAATCTTTGGGTTTATTAGAATTAGGCTGTCTATCAAACCTAACTGAACTGGAGATGTTTTGCAAGGAGGAATGGTCCAAAATACCTTCATCCAGAATCCAGACACTTATTACAGGCTATAGGAAGCGTCTATAGACGATTATTTCTGCTAAAGGCTCAACTAAATATTGATATGATATGTCGGTTGGGGTGCCCAAATTTATGCACCTAACTAAGTTCATTTTGAGGCATATTGCACATTTTCGGTTCATCCAATAAACCTAATTTTACTACTTAAATATTACAGTATCCTTCAGTTATTTGATAGATCAAATAGAAATTGCTGATCCAAACACCCAATTATTTATAAATAAAAATCATGGAAATTGTCAGGGGTGCCTACACTTTTGCATACAACTGTAGATAAATAATAAAAACTAACAAAAAGCATTGTAAAGTTATGAAAGCAATTTAAAAAAGGACCAGCAATATAATAGTTTCCCCACCAGTCTGTGATAATTCATAAATCAAAAAGTAAACATTAAGAAATTGACAAGAATGCAGTCAAATGTAAAAAAATAAATATAATACAACCAGTAAAATGACTCATTGTCTTATTTTTTTATAAAGATGATATGTGTAACTGCGTTATATATCTTTATATAAAGCTAATAAATGTATTTATCTAAGAGCAGTTTGCGGTATTTGTGTTTTCTTGACTAATGAATAGATCAACATCTGGCAGGTGCATAATGCTTGTGACAAGCGTTTTGACTCGTTTTCATTTCTTCTGTGTGTTTTACAAACCAACACTATTCACAATAGCATAATAAAGATGGGATTTTGACCACGTAATCATTCGGTTGATTTTGCTGCGCGCTGGTAATGAAAAGTGTAGACGGTATATTTCCTATTCGGGCAGCGAAAAAAATGACAATACACTAACCTGTCTTACAGAACGTCTTCATCGACTGGGATACAGAAACTGCCCTGGCCTACCTCTCATTCTTTTCATGGCGTTTCTGGTACCCTGATTTATGCTTTCTTTTCCCTGACATTTTCAATCAGTCAGTCAGTCTCCTGCTCTTCCACCCCAAGTTCATATTTAACTTCAGCTGCCGCTTCAAATCTGATTGGTTCTGTTCACGAGTTGGGGTGGGACTTACAACTTCATTGGCTCTGGGTCCATTTAATGTTTTTCACTAACAGAATAATTATACTTCGGATCTGACTAAACCATTTTAGGGAGGGGAGAGGAGCAGATCTTTTTAAAGCTACTTTAACCAAATTGCATGTTTCTGTGGTTTGCTTTAAAATCTCAGGCATAGAACTAATATAAATATTAGAATTACTCATATAACAGGGGCCTATATAGTATAACTGCTGGGTTTTGTGGGGGCCCCTATAATTGTCACCACCTTTCACCCCACTAGCGATGGCCCTGGACACATGACATACCCAGCTTACAAAACATTTTCAAATGCTAAAGAAAAGAAATGTGTTTTAAGCATACTCTGAAAAACACCCAAAGTAGAAGACAATTTTATGGACAGAGGAAGGTCATTCCAGAGCCTAGGAGCTGCCACAGAGAATGCCCGATCACCTTTTAAATTTTAAGCGAGATCACAGGTTCATGAGGAGCAACTGATCATTTGATCGCAGAGATCTACTGGATTAACAGTGCCTGATTAAATCAGTAACATACTCTGGTGCTAGGCCATGCAGAGCCTTAAAAACATACAACAATGCTTTGTAATGGATTCTATAATCTATGGGTAACCAGTATAGTTTCATTAACACTGGAGTATTATGCTCTCTCTTCTTAGTACCAGTCAATTATCTGGCAGCTGAGTTCTGAACAAGCTGCAAACGAGAGAGAGAGGTCTGACTCACACCCAGATACAACACATTACAGTAATCCAAACGGGTTGACACAAAGGCATGAACAACCTTCTCCATATCTTCAAATGAGAGGATAGACTTCAATTTAGATAATGATCTAAGATTAAAAAAACTATTCATAACAACATCATTTTTTTGCCTGTCCAATTTAAGATCAGAGTCAAAAATGACACCAAGGTTTCTCACGTTAGACAGTGTTTTCCCAGGGAACAACCCCAAGCAGTCATTGTCTACAAACCCCTTATTTCCAAATAAAATCATCTCGGTCTTATCCTTATTTAATTGGAGAAAGTTTTCGCCAGCCAGCACTTAACCTCAATCAAACAGTCATGCATCGACTGAATGACACCATTTTGCCCATGTTTCAGTGGTAAATAATTTGAGAATCATCTGCATACAGATGATACTGAATACCAAATTTTTCAAAAATAGAACCTAATGGGAGCATATAAAGGGAAAATAGAATTGGTCCCAGTATAGAGCCCTGTGGAACTCCACACACAAGAGGGGCAACAGTAGAAGAATAATCCCCTAAACTGACTGAGAAAGTCCTGCCCTTCAAATAGGAAGATAACCATTTCAGGGTTAAGCCCTGAACACCAACCTGATCCCCAAGACGATCAATGAGAAAATTATGATCAACTGTATCAAATGCTGCGGTAAGATCCAACAAAATTAGAACAACACAGTTTCCAGAATCAACGCCTCTGAGGATGTCATTAGAGACCCTCAAAAGGGTTTACTGATACCAGACATACCAAGTTATATATACATAAATGTTTTATATTAGATTTCTGTAAAGGATACATTTAATGTAGATTTTACTAAATATATCATTAACATATGTGTCATACCCCTTAAGCATGAATTCTTGTTTAAATTTTTAGACTATAGGTGAATTGTTAACTGACATAAGGCAAGAAAACATTTAACAGTATTTTTTCAATTATTTAATATATACCTTGACATATATTATACAATACCTCACTTACACACTGTAAACCATACGTAAATGCATATATGGATGTCAAACGTCGAAATGTATGTAACATATATAAAAACTGCAATTTTTTGTATATTTTGACATACAGTACAGTATATGTACTGTACATACACTCACCTAAAGGATTATTAGGAACACCATACTAATACTGTATTTGACCCCCTTTCGTCTTCAGAACTGCCTTAATTCTACGTGGCATTGATTCAACAAGGTCCTGAAAGCATTCTTTAGAAATGCTGGCCCATATTGATAGGATAGCATCTTGCAGTTGATGGGAGAATTGTGGGATGCACATCCAGGGCATGATGCTCCCGTTCCACCACATCCCAAAGATGCTCTATTGGTGTTGAGATCTGGTGACTGTGGGGGTCATTTTAGTACAGTGAACTCATTGTCATGTTCAAGAAACCAATTTGAAATGAGTCAAGCTTTGTGACATGGTGCATTATCCTGCTGGAAGTAGCCATCAGAGGATGGGTACATGGTGGCCATAAAGGGATGGACATGGTCAGAAACAATGCTCAGGTAGGCTGTGGCATTTAAACGATGCCCAATTGGCACTAAGGGGCCTAAAGTGTGCCAAGAAAACATCCCCCAAACCATTACACCACCACCACCAGCC
>JACXGM010004426.1:10442-22289 GCA_016801145.1 Umbra pygmaea | reverse complement strand
TGCTCTTGCAAATTGTAGCCTCTTTTTCCTATCTTTAGTGGAGATGAGTGGTTGCGCGTGTTGTGGCTTCACAAATGCTTTGCTGCATACCTCGGTTGTAAATAGTGGATATTTCAGTCAAAGTTGCCCTTCTATCAGCTTGAAGCAGTCGGCCCATTCTCCTCTGACCTCTAGCATCAACAAGGCATTTTCGCCTACAGGACTGCCGCATACTGGATGTTTTTCCCTTTTCACACCATTCTTTGTAAACCCTAGAAATGGTTGTGCATGAAAATCGCAGTAACTGAGCAGATGTGAAATATTCAGACCGGCCCGTCTGGCACCAACAACCATGCCACGCTCAAAATTGCTTACATCACCTTTCTTTCCCATTCTGACATTCAGTTTGGAGTTCAGGAGATTGTCTTGACTAGGACCACACCCCTAAATGCATTGAAACAAATGCCATGTGATTGGTTGAGTAGATCATTGCATTATAGAGAAATTGAACGGGTGTTCCTAATAATTCTTTAGGTGAGTGTATATGTAATGATATTTCCACTATTTAATTGATATAACACATATAATGTATATACATATAACCATATATTAGATTTCCATATGGGTTATAAACCTCACCATAATGCAATTGTGATGTGAATTAATGTCATAGTCTTTTTTTTGTCCAAATATAAAAATATATGTTTCCCTACTGGATAAAGATTGTCCCAATTTTAAAGAACCCCTGTGCTAGTCTTTGTTCAAATCTCAGGGGCTACAACTGTATTTGCCCAAGTAAAAAAAAAGTTTAAATTATACTCCAGTAATATACTTCTAGTATACTTATGTTTAACCAAAAGTATGTATTTAATATATTTAGGTATATTTGAAGTATACTTTCAAAATATACATACCAAAATAATATATTAGAAGTATATTTAGGATAAATAAAATACATTTCAAGTACATTTAAATATACTTTTTTTTACCTGGGTGTGTTTTATCAACATTTATATTTACATCAATGGAGACATTTTGTATATTTTCATGTGAAGGAATGGCAATCCTGCCTACATCCAGGGACACTGGCTTTAACTGGCACGGACTCTCGCTCTTTCCTCCTCTCCTCTCTTTCCTTGTCTATTCCCCTCTTTCCCCCTCTCTTTTCAACATTCTTTCTCTCTGTTCCTCTCTGACAAACAGAAATACAGGTTGTTATCATATGTGCTCTTATCTTGTGTGTGCAGGAGGATGGGGTGAAGGAGGCTGGGGTACAGGGCCCACTGCTTCTTAGGTGCTGTTGGTAGTAGGGTAACAGAGACACTCACACATACACAGAAATACACATACCTACACAAACACATACACACAAATAGACATTCACACACCCATACAGAAAATAACATGTACATCACACAAACGTCATGAAAATAATATCCATGTCACACACAAAAATACATTACACACAGATAAATATCAACACACATACTATGTCACACATACACACAAACATATACTATATATTCAGCCAGGTCCATAAACATTTTAATAGTTGTTTCAGCTTTCATTTTCGGGTATGCACATCCAAATCGGGTGAACATTGTAGGAATTACAGCACTTTCTATGTGCATTCCTTTCCTTTTTAAGGGGCCAAAAGTACTTGGACAATTGGCTGCACAGTTGTTACATGGCCTGGGGGGTATTCCATCAAGGCAGATAAAAGAAAATCCATGCTTATTTTGATAAGCCTTGCTAAATTAAGTGAGAATTCCGTTAGCTAATAGGAGTCCCTGCTCAGTAACCTAGGTAACTCATACCGCTGATCAAGACTGCTCCCTCGCAGGCTAACTGTCAAGCTTACTATAGCTGTGTTTCAAAGAATTGCCAGCAGGCGGAAACAGAATCTTAAAAGTCCATTCCATGTCCTTTCGCGCTTGCATCTCTTCTGTCATGACACTCTTCAGGAAACTTATATCCAGACTTTTAATTCAATGTATTTTTAACTGGTGGTTTAAGGAATGTTCATCGGAATTATGGTGTAAATGAATGGGTGATTTGCATACAATAAGGGGTAATTGCGTACAATAAGGGGTAATGAAGGAGTAAAATCCATTGAATAATGAAAAAATCCATTAAAACTACCCCTCAATCATTCAATTTTCAATGTGCTAAATCTGTCCAGTCAAATGAACGGACCAGTCAAGGGGGTTTACATTTTTTATTAATTCCCCCTTCATTCGTATTACAGAGATTTGTCATGATTTCAGAGGTAATCTAAGGAAAGATGTATGATATTTTAAACGGTTCAAGTTTCATATGGGGCGCAGATAGCTAACTAGTTAGGGAGTCTGACTTGCAGATGGCTCAGTGGTTAGGGAGAAAGACTTGCAGTCGAAGGTTGCTGGTTCAATTCCTGACTGTGCCAATAGTCTTTTGTCCTTGGGCAAGGCACTTTACCCTATGTTGCCAAGGGGGCTTCTGTAAGATGCTCTTCAGCAAAATGACTAAAATGTAAATATTGACAGATGAACAACTATTTTAAGATTTTAGATTTTTGGCAACTTATCACTCTGGAGAATAATTTTATATTTACTTTTGACTTTTGCCAATTGTGTCACCGTTGAAGATGAATACACACCAAAAAAATGTACTACATCAGAATGGCTTCAAGACTCACCGAAGTAAACAAATTTACTGTGAATGCTTGTAGTTTTGTCAAATATCGTAAGTTAGCCTTCAACAATTCTTATCTACTGGTCTAAATGTTAATTCTTTAAAACACAAAAGATTACGAGGTATGAATCTATCATGATTTATTTTCCCAAGCCATCTCCCTTGCTGTCACAATAGTGTGGTGTAGTGTTGGGGAGAGAGAGAGAGAGAGAGAGAGAGAGAGAGAGAGAGAGAGAGAGAGAGAGAGAGAGAGAGAGAGAGAGAGATCCGGAGGCAGATAGATTGTTGCTTGTATTTATGTAGCTAGACAATCCAGGAACATACATATATTTTGGAAAAAGGGTACAACGGCAGCGAGTGCACAACGGTAGACTTATATAGCTTACGTGCTGACAGTGGCACGGAACTGTTAGCCAATAAGTAAAGAGTAATGTAAACAACATCAATGAAAATATAATAATGAATTGTGCCTTCCTCTCCTTCACCCGGACTGATATAGGGACCGATATACCAGCTAGATATAATCTAATAATTATGCGCAATCACTCCCTACCAGTGCCGAGTGAATGAGGGGAAGGCGCCACACAGCACACATAATTCTAGCTGACAATAATACATTCAAATATAATGTAATCAACAGCACATAGTACTGGCATATGAAATAACAAAGAAAACTACAATAAACTGAAAACCTATAAAAATATAGAGTCCATGTTTTTTTTTATTTAACCTTTATTTAACCAGATTCTCAGTTCATATGGAACACTGGGACTCCTGTTACACTTGCCTTGATAATTGCAGCAGTATTGCCCTTTTAGGTGATTGCACTTTTAAATTCTTCATAAAGTTCCTTCAGATGTTGTTTTTCCACTGCCTAGAAGAACTAGTTTTTGTTTCTTTTTGAGACATTGCATTTTCTTTTCGACAATCGTTTGTTTGCTTGTTTAAGCCTGGTTTGAGTTAGCTTTGACCAGACACGGCTATATTCTGTTAATGGAACGGTTTGAGACTGAATTGAAAGTTGGCGTTCATTCAAACCAGGCATTTTCAATTAAGTGCAGATTTCATTAGCGCCGTTAATGGTATACCCCCCAGGTGTGTGCCATTCCCTCATTCTTTCATTTACAAGTGAGCCGATGAAGGTCTAGATATGATTTCAAGTGTGGCAAAGTGTCCAAAGAGCTGTCACTGCCAGAGAAGCATGCCATGATTAGGCTGAAAAATCAAAACAAACCCATCACAGAGAGAGAGAAAAAGAGTAGGTTCGGCCAAAGCAACAATTTGGTATATTATTAAAAGAGATTACTTGTGAGCTCAGGAACACCTAAAGGCTCGAAAGATCATAAAAAACAACTGTAGTGAATGACAAAACAATCCTTTGCCTGGTAAAGTAAACCCATTCACAACAGTTGTCCAGATCAAGAACACCCTCTGGGATGTAGGCGTTTCTGTGTCAAAGTCAACAAACAAGAGAAGGCTTCACCACAATATGTAAACCATTTTTAAACCTCAAAAGCATAAAGATCAGATTTGCAAAAACATAAAAAACACATACAGTTCTTTATCAACATCTTATTGACAGACGAGACAAATATCAACTTGTACCAGAATGATAGGAAGAGAAGAAAATCGAAAAGAGAGGGAAAAGCTAATTTTCCTCATATTTAGTGATGATGAATTGAAATTTAAAGGGAAAGTCTACACTTAAAGCACATCTTTATGGTTTCCTTTCAGATTCATTTTGGTGGGGTACAGAGCCAAAATGATGACAATTATGTCACTGCCTAAATATTTTCTGACCTGACTGTAAATACGAATATAAAACACACATACACATACATTTGTGTGCATGTGTGAGTGTCTATGTTGATTTATTAACAGCATGTTAAAACAACAGGAGATGACAGACAGACAGGCAAGCAGAAATGCAGGCAGACAGACAGAGACAGGCAGATTGACAGGGATTATCCTCTTACTGTTTGATCTTGACAAGACATGAATTAATGTCAGAGGAACATCCATAGTAGATGTTCAAAATACTCTTCAAACATCTGATATATTGCTCTCTCCCTCTCTGTAGTCAGGTGCCACCATATGTTGTCACTGAGCAATGCATCCCTGTTCATGGCATCCGTTTTACTTCCTGCTTCCTTTTTCATTAGCTGTGTCTCAATGTGAAGGCTGCATCCTTCGAAGGCCAAGGATGCAGCCTACATGGCCTTCGGAGGCTCCAAAGTGTAACTATTTGAGCCACCACGTGTTCCCAATTACCGCATAGTATTCATTTGTGAAATGTCAAGTATCTGTGGAGCCAGAATCTCTATTTATTTTATATATGTTACTGGAGGAATTATACACTTTGATATGTGTTGAAATTCAGGCTTTTATTTTGAAGATTTTATCGTTATACCGAGTTAATGACGTTATCGTTAGTGTTGCTAGCAGAATACAGCTCCAGGACGAGGCAAAGCGAGAGGGTCCAATGGGTTCTCAAGTTTTAACCCTGTTTTGTTTTCACACAGTTGAAGCATGAAATAAAAACATAAAAAACAATTTGTCACCGGCGGGCTATGAATTCTGGGGAAGGGTAGGCTGCGAAGTGTCCATTTTTGTATCCTGTATTTTGCCCGAGAAAGAAAGGCCACATTTGCCGTTTCTCTTTAGTAAACCTTTCTCATTCAACTCTTTTGCCCAGGAACTGTTTATCGCAACATAAATGGAGCTGCTTGAACTTGTCCAGCCGAAGTTATGTAGCATTACGTCAAGTCTCATTGCAGTACTTGTAATCATAATATGAAGGAGAACTCACACTATATGGGACAATAACCAAGATAGCAATATTAGAAGTACAGCTTGCAGTTACTAGGCAGAAAAGAAAGAAAATGATGCCACCAGATAATAAAGGTAGCTTTAGCAGTGTTAACTCCACTGCATAGTCCTTACAATATTCCCTTTATAGTTACAGTGATTAGACTTAAGAACCAGTTCAAAATACCTTGTTTGCAGGGCTACTGACGTAGATTGCTCAGAGGTTATGGAGTCAGACTTGTAGTCGGAAGTTTGCCGGTTCGATCTCCTACCAAAATGTCATTGTGCCAAATGTCATTGTGTCCATTAACCTACGTTCCTCCAAAGGAATGTCTCTGTACTTACTATAAGTCGCTCTGTATTAGAGCCTCAGCTAAATGACAAAAATGGAAATAAAGGCTAATTTGTTGTTGTTTTTTGCTGGCTAACTGGCAAGTATAGAGAGTTTACAAATAAGGTTATCCATACTGCCACTGACAAGGTTTCTTTGAAACGAGTCAACATGCATTACATTTCTTAAAATGTGTGAACTAAATAGAAATATGTTTTGGCATGAAATAATTGTTTCTGGCCCTCACCCAGGAATAAACCAAGCCTGACCTGCAGCAGAGTGACAGATTCCATCCTAGCTCGAGTAGTACTGTTCTTTTATCCTGCAATGCAGACAGAATCCTAGCTCCTGCAGCCTAACCATGAGACGTTTTCAGCCAGGCAGTAGTTAGTCAGCATGCTATCTTAGCGCAGTCTGCAGCCAGCGTTTCGTACTCAGCTCAGTTTTCCCCAGTGAGAATGTGGCTGTGCATCTATCCAGGTTGAGCAAAGCTAAACATTGGGTTGTTCACCTAAACCCTCTGACATCATTTCTGACATAAAGAATAAGAGAGCGAAAATACCCCACATGTCAACAATTGTACTACATAAAGTTAAAGTCAATTAAGTTATCTCTGTCAACGAACAAGATAAGACTTGCTGATAATAAACCTGGACCAAATAAAATAGTTTCCTCTAAATTCCCAGAATTTCCTTTGGATATTTAATCTCAGCAGACAACCCCAGAGTATAGGACCACCATGGAATAAATTTTACTGACACATCACCTAAGTTTTTCAACTTCATTTAAACAGACAGGCCAATTCAGAACATTTTCTCATTTGCTACATTGACCTTGACATACTGTCTTTTAAAATCTGCACTCTGAATTCTTGGAAACCTTAAACGTGCAATATGTAATTTTTGGCCACCAGGGGGCTCAAAATCAAAACAATAGCAAAAGATGTACTTGGATGACGTCGGGAGGTTGCGTGGGATCATGGGTTTTGTTATCGTCGTCAATGACAACCTTCCCAATCTAGCGTCTCCGGTGGAAAAAATGTTAACTGACAAAGTAATATATTGTTAAAAAAATTATAACTTTATTCACGTTATGTTTGGCGGCTCCCTGAAACTTAGAACAACTAGAGCAGTCACAGATTATATGACGCCATTTACGGGCGACAAAATGAAACGTCCCGTGTCTTTGAATTATATTACAAATTTCTCTGGATTTGAAAGT
Source organism: Umbra pygmaea (assembly GCA_016801145.1). Classification (NCBI taxonomy): domain Eukaryota; kingdom Metazoa; phylum Chordata; class Actinopteri; order Esociformes; family Umbridae; genus Umbra; species Umbra pygmaea. The sequence continues at coordinate 15,277 of JACXGM010004426.1, read as the reverse complement.
TAGTGGAAACATTTAGGATAATGTAAGTACACAACTAAGAAATAAATATAATATATGTATAGTGATGTTTGCTTTTAATGCAAAGTATGTATTTTGTTATTGTTTTGATTTATATTACATATTGTACCTTTAATGATCATTAGATTTCCTTCCAAATAAACTACTGAAGGAGCAAGATCACCTCCTTGTAAATGTTATGAAAAAGTGGGCTAAGTCGCTTCCTTGCAGAATAAACTATGCCACGATAGTCAGTGATTCGAGCCTGACTATGGCTTCTCCGACTTTGCCTGGTCCTCCAGCACGAGGTACTGCAAATTGGCATAGCGCTGCCCAGTATTTGGAATAGATGGGCAAGTTTATCTACCTTGCCACGTCGCTCTCCTGCAAATCCCTGTGTGCAGATCGATCACCTGTAAATCACGGAGGTATAGTTATTTTTTATTTTTTTTATTTATCTCAAACCATTAGTAAATTATAATACACACACAAAAGAATAACCACAATCATGCATCATAATGTACAAGTAACAGAAAAAAAAAGACAAATGGTAGGCTGGAGTAGGAGCAGGTGGAAGCATACTGCTTATAAAATCCTGCCCCTACTTCACAGTAAATGAATCTCCAAAAACAAGTAGAATATATAACACATCGAATTAAAACAACATACAACAAATCCCTTGCAGTACATTATCATATCATATCACAACACATATTATTTTAACAGTAGCACAAGAGTTTGTTTAAATTTAAATGTACCTCTTAAACTGAATCCCCCATCTTTATCATTAGACATATGTTATTTGGTAAATCATTTTGTTTAACCCTTAAATATAAATTGTGCTGTTTTAAATTTGACAATGTCCATACATTTCAACAAATGTGAATTCAAAAACAGTTGATTAGTGTGCTTGCGATACCCCTTTTGATTTATTATCTTGATTGCTCTTTGCCTTTTTAAAGTAATTTTGTAGGTGTTCCCCCACACTTCCACACAATATACCAGATTAGAAAATAACTAAATATGTAAAGTTATTTGGTTCAGAAAGTATCTGGTGTTATCCAATATACCTATGCTCCTAGCCATTTTATTGCACAAACATTTAATGTGGGGCTTCCAGCACAGTTTATGGTAAATTACAAAACCCAGAAATGTATTCTCATAAACTCTTAAAATTTTTCATCATCAATTACTATTTAAACATCTACATTTATAGTATGATTCCTAAATAACATAAATTTTGTTTTAGTCAAGTTTAACGATAACTTATTTACAGCAATCCAAAATTTTTATTTCATCATTTCCTTTGTGACCATTTGCAACAAGTGCTGTAAGTCATCCCCACAACAAAAAACACCAGTATCATTGGCAAAAACAGTAAATTGAAGTAAATTTGATACTTTACAAATGTCATTTAGGTAATACTGACCCCTGTGGAACACCACAGGAAATGTTGAGGCACCCTGACCTGTGAAGACCCATTTGTACAAACTGGCTCCTGTTTTCTACATAACTTTTTATCCAGTTATAGGCCAACCCTCTGATGCCATACCTTTCCTTTTTTTGAACAGGATGTCATTATCAACAGTATCAAATGCTCTTTTTAGATCAATAAAAATTCCAACTGCATATTCTTTATCATCAATACTGTTTGTTAATCTTTCTACTAACTCTATTAGTGCCATATATGTTGATCTGCCTGTTCTGAACCCATACTGATTATGAATTAATAATTTGTTTTCCAGTGCTTGAAGTGGGAAGAAAAAGGTGCCGGTACTCTCTTGCATTGGCAAATCATTAACATTTGAGATCTCTTCAGTGAAAAACAAAACTTGGAGATATTGCTGGTACAACAACAATATATTGTTATTCATAACAACATAAATGTATTTATTTAAACAAGATGACCTTTTGGCCTCTGGAAAGGTCATATTTTGACCTACAGTAAAGTGCCTTATGGTTTTGGACTCAGCAGATCTATGGCTACAACATGGATTAATGAAATCCAACATCCTGGATCATTTAATTTGATGTTTTATTAAATATTTATCCCAAAAAAAGAACGTATATTTTGTTTATTTGTGTAAAAGAATGTAAACCATGACGAATAAGGCATTTTAATGCATATTGTCAAGCCACCAGGGCTCCTGGACCAGTGTGCAACGTTTGGAGGCCATACAAACTAGTCAACATCAAAATGCTGCACCCATTTCTTACAATATTTCTATACGTTTTTGAAATCCCAGCTATTTTTAACGTGTGACGTCTTTAGTAAAAAAGGTGTCTATAAAACATGACCGACTTTGTGGCGTCATAGCTCCGACTGTGTTTAACTGTGTTTTAACTGCCACCACTTATTCTTTTCGTCTGATCCTCCTCTTTCCAACGGTACCAAGCATGTACCGAAACTTTAGAACGTCGGGAGACTGGAGGGTTTTAATTAACATTAGTTTGAAGCTCATGAAACGTACCCAATGTTTCTGGTTGGACTTGGACCTCTGTTGACGTGTCTGGCTCTGGCACACGCGTTCTTTTAGTACCTTTCTAAAGCCAGGCTAGCATAACGACTTAAAAAATACACTTCTTTGAAGTTTCTAGGTTTTCAGCAGTGAAAAATATGTTACGTTCAAGCGACAGCATTTTCTAACTAGTGACCAGGGTTGCCAGGTCAACCAGAAAATACTAGCCCAATGACTGCTCAAAAACAGCCCAAAGTGCCTTAAAACTAGCCCAATTTGTTAACATCGCTACTGAGTTAATAATTCCAACACTTTTTTCCACAATTTACATTTAAATGTATTTTTTTAGCCTATATAATTAATTTCAAAATTTTTATTAGGTTAGCTATATCTTGCCTTTAATTATCTCCACGTACAGGAATGAGTTTGAGGATCTGCAAGAATGAGAGTACAGATGTATCGCAACTTGACAATAACTGAACTTTTGACAATAACTCAACTTGCTGTTCATCTATATCCACAGTACTTTTCTCATGGTGTTTACTGCAAAACTTTACTTTTTTTAATCACAAATACAAATTATTTTATTATTATTTGTTAGTGTTTTTTGTTAGTATGCTATCACATACTACGCTTATTGTGATTTAATATCATCTGCTGGGATGCTCCTAATCCATTCCATTAAACCCTTTTCTTTTTCCTAGTCTTTGCAATATTTTCTTCCATATTTTGTCCATTTCCCTGACATTCAGAAAATTAAATGTTGTTTAGGTTTCTAGTATGCTAGTAAACATGATTTGTCTTCATGTTCCTCACGTTTCTATAGCATATTGTGATGCACTCTGATTCCTACTTTTTGATGAATGATCTGGTCTGAAGAGGGAACAAAATTAACAAATGGTGCAAAATAAAGCTTTTTACTTCATTCGTTTTGTAGGCACTAAACCAATTACATCAATTATCATGACCTTTGAGCCATGGGTGCACAGTCGCATTTTTCTGTTTCGCTCGCCCTGAATATGCACGTAGCAGTCTCTCTCTCTCTCAAAACGATCTACTCTCTCACTCTCTTTAATACACACCACACTCCGTAGCTCCTCCCATACCTGGCACAGGCTGCAACCTACAGCCTTGGTCACATTTATTTAACGGAAAATGCTGCAGCTGTGGTTGTTCAAAAATAGCCCAAAAAACCGCAACCCGCGACCAATATATTTTCTACCGCCAAATTGATTTAAAAATCGCCCAAAAACCGCGGACATGGCAACACTGCTAGTGACCTTGGAGAAGCGAACTTTTGATAGGGTGGGCTGACTGCTTGCCTTTACGTGATTCGTCAAGAGTTCTGAAGTAAGTCGCGTAGTGCCCTCTGGGTAGTGTAGTTTATGTAACGTTAGGATCAATACCAATCTCTCTGACACGGAGGCGTTCTATGTCAGTGGTTGCGTACTGACTACATGCGAGAGGCATCGGTACGCAAGAAAAAGTGCAGGTACGCTTAAGAGTAAAATGTAGAGGTGCCGGTACTGCGTACCGGTGAGTACCGCCCCACTTCGAGGACTGTTGTTTTCATCAAGGAAGTTATCCAGCCTTGTGACAAAAAGTATTTTGAAGAAGTGAAAGAGCAAAGATATCGGTCTGTAGTTACTAAAATTATGTATATTTCCAGATTTATATTATGGGATGACTTTTGCTACTTTCATTTTATTAGGGAAGACTCCTAGCCTGGAAAAATCCAGACCCAAATCCTGAACGATTTAGGGTCTGGGATAGAGTAATGTAAATCACTCAACTCGAGGGGCGGCACCAAGCGTGCATTTGAAAATCTCACTGTACGCAATTGGATAACACTACGACCAATCACCAGTGGGTTTTCACTAACCCTATAGCGGAGCTAACTGGTAGATTAAATCCTTGTCGTATCCGGTCTGCAAAACAGCAAAAACGTCCTTTATAAAAAGTAACGATTCAAGCGCCGTCTTCTGTTCCTCTTTTAGACAAAAAGCAAAGTCTAACTCGTTCATTGTAGCGGCCAAAGCAGTTTCAAACAACTGGTGTAGATCCATAGCGATCTTACAATGTTTACTAATGACTTGAGGTCGCACTCGCAGAGCTGTCGTCATCTGTTTAACACGCCTCTGGCCCGCCTATATCAGATACACCAATGTGATTGGTGTAGCTCGGCTACAAGGGCATAGTTAATGAGCAGCATTACTCGGTGCCAGAGTGACTTGCTGAGCAAATTCAAATTGTGCTCTCGTGAGAACTCTGGATTTCCAGGGTAGAAGACTCCTGATTTCAATGATAAACTATATATATATATATATATATATATATATATATATATATATATATATATATATATATATATATATATAT
>JACXGM010004426.1:0-10342 GCA_016801145.1 Umbra pygmaea | reverse complement strand
TTCCTCAAGGTTCTGTTTTGTGACCACCAAATTTACAGTGCTCTCCAGAGTAATCACAACCTTTGATGAAGATAAGCTATTATAAATCAATGTTGTTCATCAGCTCAATCTTCCACTGAGCAATATGTGAGAAATATAACATTTTATTGAGGAAACATTGTTCTGGAAAGATATCAAGTTATAATAAGCAACTAATTTTAACACACTTAGAAATGGGATTTGATCCATTACAAAATAATGTGTACATTTCAGACACTTCCTGAATTACATTAAACAGTGAAATAAGACAATCACAGTATTTATTATTGCATTGGAATGTAATTAATTTACATAAATAGTTGATGTTACTGGGATCTAATTAGATAATTTTCTAATCACGTGTAAAAACTAAAATTAAGTTAAATGAGTGAAAATACAAAATGACACCCCTGAACCATCCAACAGCTGTTTTGCCACACTAGTTTGTCATATCATTAACCAGGGCATAAAGGACAAATTGTGTCTGAAGGAAGGAAGCTGAAATTATTAAGTCTCAAGTCATTCCACTACCTACAAATTGTTAGCTACCTGCTCTTGGTAAACTGATGGAGAGAATTATTTGACCCTAGACCCTATATGCTGTTCTTAAGAAAACAATTTTACTATTGTCAACATGACATGGTATTATTAGATTTCATTTCAGCCTTTGATGTAATTGTGTTATAAAATATTTTAGGAAAATCTCACTTGTCACCTGCCATCACATGTTTGGAAATTTAGTAACCCAACAGAACTTAAAAGTGTTATTTAATGGAAGTTTGTCTTATGTCAGAGATTAACAGTGTGCTGTCCATCAGGACAGCTGTTTGGGCTGTTACATTTCTCTATTTTTAAAAACCATATGCCACTTGTCATCTAGAAATGACAATGGCAATGTGTGCACATTTGTCAAAGCACACTCCACATGTCAGCATTTAAACCAGTAAGCTCACAATCTCTAGAGCATCCTTTATACTTAGGTAATAGATACAGATCGTAAATACACACAAAGCTAAGAGCATTGTATTTGGTTCAAAACATTGTCTAGAAGAACTAAACTGTAGTGATACCAAAAGCATTTAAGGAGACTCATTGAGGAAGAATAAAATTGAATGACCATTTGTCAAGGTCAACAAAGTGGATTAGTGTTTAGGGCATCTGACTAATTGCTTTCAGGTTGTCGCTGTAAATAAGAATTTGTAGCTACTTAGTCAACTTGCCTTGTTAAATAGCGGTGACATGGATAGCGAGTTTGCACAACAGTAATATATAAATTAAACTAAAACTACGCTCTAACACGCCGTAGATGCGATGAACATGGTGGTGGCGCAGCATAATCAGGCAGCGCCAACGGCCTTTCAGCTGCGAATGGTCAGCTCCACCACTGACCGAGCCCGCTATATTTACATCATTGTAATGCTGCCCTTGCTCATTTTGGGGGTTTGTGAGCGGGGTGAGGAGCCAGGTTTGCAACGGTCAACTACGGGTATACATTAACCACATACTCAGATGTCAATACAAAATCATTGCCTTATTTTACCGTAGCCTAATGATCATAAATGACATGTATTACCAATAAGCCAGCCATCCTGCACAGCCCCTGCCTGCGACAACATTTGTCAAACACATTTGCGCATCACAGATCACTTGCACATTAATAGAGTGTAAGTGTTTTCTGTTCACATAAGAAAATTCATTATGGTGCCCTTCTAGCAATTTGAGTGCAGTCAATGGCTCCGATTACATTTGGAAATCGGCTCATCGGTGTGAATTGCAGTTGAATGTTGGCCTGCTCACCAACAGTAAAGAGAAATTTTATGTACCAGGGTGTCATACGGATGAGACCGTTCCATACAGCTGCCATGGCGCGGCTCAGAGATGGTTGAGAAATGCCTGACCGGTCAGCCAGCTCTCTCTGAAAAGCTCCGGTTGCGAGGAAGCCCAGTGTGGTGAGAACTTGCAAAGGGACAGGTAACGCGTGGTTCCTTGTTGTCTCACGTTCTAAAGCCGGCCCAAGCTCACCACAGAGTTCCAACAGGATAATCCTTAGCATTAAGTATAGCAGCATGATTTACGCGTCTTTTTATAGGCTACACCTAATTTTCCACACCTTGCTCACCTATTTACACATAATCTACAGAATCAGTTGAGCATCAACAGTGAGTGATTTTGCACAACTGTTACTGGAGGTGGATCCGGGCGTCATGCCTCCTGTGATTATGGATGAGCCAAAGTCAGGCTCACAGAGACAATTGCATTTTCCCATGCCAATCTTGTAGCTGCACGCCACAGCAAGTATATATTTAATCTGTGCTGTGTGTCACGTTAACCATATACAGAGGGTGACATGCATTTCCTGAATGATTTTGTCGTTTGTTTGACACCCTCAAGTTTAACAGAAGTTATTGAGTGGTGGCAGATTAAGGTAATAGCATTTCCCATTTGGGTTTTGGCATTTTCAGGTGAGTCATTCACATCAATGATCAAACTTTTATTAGCGGATGTAATTATGTTTTTAGAACAGTCAATGTCATAGATGTATGACAGTAACTGTAGTGGAAACTTTATTTTGTAATGTTTGGTGAGTTATGGCACTTTTCATTTAGAATTTGTTACAGAGCCAGACAAGACTTTGCGTACGGCCCGCACATTCTCACGTTGGCTCAAAAGTTTCCATGATGGCCCGCACATTCTCACGTCAAGTTAATTTTTATACATCACCCCGTGTGTGTGGAAATCAGCCTTTCGTGCGTACGCAACGTTTATACATGAGGCCTCTGGACATCAGCCACTAACTTGACAAGCAACAGATTATCAATGAATTACGCCATCCCCTGTTTCCTCAAAGCATATAAATCAACCAAATGACAGTGGCTGAAATCACTTTGCAATTAGATCAGAAATGCGCCAAATGCCAATAGTGAAAAAGACAAATGCTCCAGGTGAACAGGGGATGGCACCACACTTCACAACACACACCTATATGCAATAACTAAACATAAATCAACTGTGCCTTAGACTGGATGATTAACACTAGAACCACCAAATGCCAACGCCATCTGGCGTTTCAGTTTGTAATTAAAATAAATCTGTGATTTTGAAAGATCCTTCAGCCCAGTATCACGGCCAAGCATGTAATACACACGCTGGTCCATTGGGTTTGGCGTGTCAATGTTACGCTTTGCCTCGCCAAGGCGTGAACATTACACGCATTACGAAGGTGCTTTACCAGCAGGAGGCGATCATTTTCGAATCGCATGCTGATGTAGCAGAGTGTAAGTAGCATAGATTTAGCAGGTTGGTAGGTTGTGGACGGTGGATGGGCGTATAAATGCGCGACTTACATCCCGGAGTTCAAATCCATGCGCACACTTTATTCCAGCGCGATGCAGACATGTTGCACACATCCTTTTTTTACTGACTATTCCAGCGCAATGCAGACGTTAATTGCAAGGGTTCTGAGTGAATAAGTTTAGGGTGACGGTTTGCGTAATGCTTAGATCGAGATAATTGCACCATTTCTGAGTGATTTCGTCCCCAGCGAGGCTGAACCAGCATCTGTATTACACGCTTAGGCGATGCGAACCTGCGTGTGTATTTGACGCTTGGCCGTGATAATGGGTTGCCTCCTTCCTTGACTTTTTCTAAGTATGTGTACTTTACATTTTTCCGTTGTCCAAATAAAAAAATCTCATACATAAATCTATTATACTTATTAATGTTCATTATTATATAGATGATTTCCATGTTTTTAATGCTAATTCCTACAAAGAAACACAAAAATCAGATGCCTCCTAACGTTGGTACCCAGCCAATTATCTGGTACCCAGGCGATAAGCAACCCAGGCGCTAAGCACCTCTCACTGAATGAATTCTGTCAATGGCTGAATGGCTAATAACCTCAGACAAAAGATCTTTAGCCCTGGCTGAGAATTAACTAAATAATGTGTATCATGTCCTAAAATATTTTTTACTTTACTTTTACTTTGCAAAAAAACGTAATGAATAAAGTGACTATCATGTGTTTTCGAATTGTCGCTGATTATTTCACAACTATGACACTCTGCTTCTCAATTCAACATTTAGCCTAGGCTTGTAATACATTTTTCAGAACCTGTTATCTCAGTCTGTGTCACACATACTCAAATGTTGCCGCGTTTACTCATGTAATTCTACATGTCGGATATATTACACTAACAAAATAACTAATGAAATAACATTTCGGATTGAATTTACATATAATATTATAAATTGTTACATTTTATATCAGAGAGAGGGAGAATCAAATGAGTCCATTTGAAATCTGCCAGAGAATTGCCGCTTCTGCTATTTGAATGTATGATAATATTCAGGTGAGCAAGAAAATATTGTTCTTCACCAACAATATTTAGACATACAGACATATTAAAGCACTAGGTTACATGAACTTTGATTCATCCCCGCTGCCCAGATCAAACAAGCCCTAGATTTATTTGAAAATGTTTATTTCTTTTCATAGTAATGATATAATCACATTGTGAACAGATGTACTTTATGTAGCCTATTATTTCACAGCATAGATGATGTTTCAACACGTTGGCAAAGAGGTTCATGCGATTGGAATTGAGATTAAGATTATTAACTTTTTCAGCGTTGTAATGCAGATGCCGAAACATATTTGCTCTGAATATGTTAGTTGAAAATCTTTTTTAAAAAAAGTTTAAAGCTTTGGTTGTTCAGAACGAAAAATTGTGCAAGAAGAAATATAGCATACCTGTAATCAATCTACTTGGATGTGCAGGAAATAGAAATAATGGCTCTCATTTATGAAACGTGCGTACGACCTAAAACAGGTGTACAATGGGCGTACAGCGATTCCTACGCAAAGCAAGGGATTTATCAATTTGACCGTGATCGTAGGCTGCGATAAAATCTCACGTCTGGTCTGACTTCGTGTACGCAAATTCTATAGCGTGACTAGCGCTGTTCATGGTATAACCACCCGATTCAGTGAATTGTTGAACCAGCGATCATTGATGAATGTGTCTGCATCGCAACTACCCCATATTGCAAATTACATTTCAGAATTACAAATTAATTATGTACAGCACATTGCTATTAAGTGGTTTATTTTTTTCCATCACTTCGGGGTGGCCTAGAACATGAGGGCAGAAATTAGGCAAACAACAATTTCAATCAAATAATTTATATATAAATGCGACTCTATTTTTTAAACTGCAGCGTTGGAACTAGGCTACAGGCGCACTGCAAATCCCCAAACAAACAGAAGCGCAGGTTCAACAGTGCGCACACACGCACACGAACCACAGTGGAATGATCCGTTTGTTCAAGGGCAGGTGGCTCTGTCTTGGGTAAGCGGGGTGGGGTGGAGGGATTGCTATACACACCAGAGCAGGCCTACAACATAATTATGGCATGCAGTGTTCTCCACGAAATTGCATTGGAGAATGGTGCCATTCAATGGAGATCAGTGGCCACAACAGCCACCATTGGGGTCTACGAAGGAGAAAGGATTTTATTCTGAGCTTGTAATATAGTAAGTGCTATCTTGTGTAAGAAAGCTAGGGTGAAGTCAGCTAAAATGGGCCACTTTTTGGTAAAGGGCTTAAAATACCATCAAATAAGCTTTGCATGAGATCTAATTTAATTCTTCTGCCTGCCTAGAAAACTCAGACCAATCAGACCTCTTGTTACAAGGCCACAAGTGTTGAAGCAACAATGCAAGATCAGTGATTTGCTGTAAAGATATTAAAATATATATCTACAACATTATTTGGCCCATTTTATCTGATGGCCGAATTTAGCGGACTTCACCCTACTTAAAAAATACAACATAGAAGGTTTAGTGAAACTAATTACTTCATTTGAAATGCATTTCAGGTTCTCGTTAATAGTTTTCAATGACTGTAGCAGTAACCTCAGTCAACACCACATTTTCCTTTAACAATCGATGCCTGATTTTAAACTTCCAATTAATACCCAGCGGTTGGCCTGCACCTGAGACCTGAGCGTCTCTTTTTATCTCAGAGAAATTCCTTTTCTTTGCCAGATTCTGCTTATCCATTTCATAAATTCTAAGGGCAAGGCCTCTAATCCGTGTATAAATGTGGGCGTGATATTTAAATTACGATGGATTTCAACCGTCTGATTTATCAACACCCGTCCATTCGTACGCTGGAATTGGAGTGATTCGAATGTTTTGTGAATCACACGTGAGTCTCGTCGTAAGATGATTTCTGCGCTCAGATCTACACTGGTTTCTACCCACGTTTGATGAATGAGGGCCAATGAAACTATTTCTCTAATTTTCAGACTTAAGAATTCTAATTCTACATATAATAAAAAATAGGAAAATAGGCAACTACAGCATATATATCCTATGATATTATGAATATATTTATTTTCATATTCTACTGTTATAAAATACATTCAACAACAACAAAAATCTTCATGTATTTCATCCGTTTTTTTTACTTAGGCTTATTTAAACACAATGGGGTGATGCTCTTGATCGCTGGAAGCAGTGATGGTTGGCTGGAGGCTGTGGAGGAGAATGTAGTTTTTAATGAGGAGGATTTGTATGGTAATGATGCTGATGGGCGTTAGCAGTTGGCGGTTATAGGTAGTGTGGAAGGCCTGGCGGTTATAGTGTTAAAGGAACACAATTACACAACTAATCATATTTATACACAGAGTCCATGTCTCAGTTCAACTGCCACACTATCCCACTCTGGGACAGTGTGACTGGTGTACAGTGTCTCTCTCATTCCACTACCTACAAATTGTTAAGCACTTCAGTTAGCTACCTGCTCTTGGTAAACTGATGGAGAGAATTATTTGACCCTAGACCTTATACGCTGTTCTTAAAAAAAACAATTTTACTACTAACTGTCAGCATGAATATATAGGAGATTCAGCTAAAATAAGATGATGGTGGTATTATTAGATTTCATTGCAGCCTTTGATGTTATTGTGTTATAAATTATTTTAGGAAAATCTCACTTGTCACCTGCCATTACTTCTGGAAATTTAGTAACCCAACAGAACTTAAAAGAGTTATTTAATGGAAGTTTTTCTTATGTCAGAGATTAACAGTGTGATGTCCATCAGGACAGCTGTTTGGGCTGTTACATTTCTCTATTTTTAAATACCATATGCCACTTGTCATCTAGAAATGACAATGGCAATGTGTGCAGATTTGTCCAAGCACACTCCACATGTCAGCATTTAAACCAGTACGCTCACAGTCTCTAAAGCATCCTTTATACTTAAGTAATAGATACAGATCGTAAATACAGACAAAGCTAAGAGCATTGTACTTGGTTCAAAACATTGTCTAAGAACTAAACTGTAGTGATACCAAAAGCATTTGAGGAGACTCATTGAGGAAGAATAAAATTGAATGGCCATTTGTCACAGTCAACAAAGTGGCTTAGTGTTTAGGGCATCTGACTAGCATGCTTATGGACACTGGTTCTACAGTTAACCTAATTGCTTTCAGGTCGTTGCTGTAAATAAGAATTGGTACTTAGTCAACTTGCCTTGTTAAATAGCGGTAAAATACAAAAAAATGGTCACGTAAATAAATGTGTTATGAAAACTGTGGTGTTGTCAAGTTGGTGTAGTGTAGAGAAGGAGAACAGACAGGAGTATATTGTTGTAATGAATGACCCAGGACGATGAGGAAACAGTTATAATACAATTTGATCCAGGACAGAATGTAACGCAGAATGGTCAGGATGGCAGACAATGGCCAACATAAGTGCAGTTATTCAAACAGAACAGGGTCGTATCACAGGTCAGGTTCTCAGAATAGGAAGGGTACTTATACAGGTCAGGCTCTCAGACAAGGCAAGGGTCGTTTCACAGGTCAGGCTCTCCATTCAGGCAGGGTTCGTTACTCAGGTCGGGCTCTCAGTTCAGGCAGGGTTCGTTACACAGGTCGGGTTCTCGGGTCAGGCAGGATTCGTTATACTAGCAAAAAACACTCAGGCAAAAGTACACAGGGGTTATCCAAATAGCGGAGATGTCGGTAAGAGAAATTGTGTATTACAGGATCAAAACCAGTAATACACAAAGATAAAGAAGTGCACAGTAAGTTGATCAGTACAATACAAACAATACCTTGCAGTGAGACTAGCAAACTCCTCAACCTATATACTCACAGTAAGGGACACAGGTGATTACAATGTTAGACTTTTTATTGTATTTATGCGGTAACTTACTGGCAACATGTTGCCAGTAAGTTACTGTCACTACCCCATTACAGTACCATAACTGTACATGTTTTTTACAGTATGATGCCCTTACTGCAGTTCCATTTTACAGTATAATACCTTTACTGTAATGTAGTTTTACTGTATAATACCCTTACTGTAACTTAGTTTTACAGTACAATGCCCTTAGTGTCAGTGTATTCATCAATGTTGTCACCCGCTGCAACACGGAACATTTCCCAGTTTGTGGTTTCAAAGCAGTCTTGGAGAGTAGTAATGGATTGCTCACTCCATTTTTGGACTGATCGAAAAACCGTTTTTTCCTGTTTAAGACATTGTCTGTAGGTAGGGAGGAGAAGAATGGAAAGGCAGGGCGGGGGATGGTTTTGAAGCTGTTACGGATCGTTGAATAACAATGGTCCAGGGTCTGATCGCCCCGAGTGTGAAAAGAAATATGCTGATGAAATTTGGGCAGCATTTTTTTCATGTTTGTACTGTTAAAGTCTCCAACAACAATAAAAACACACTTATTATTCCATATAGGCCCTCAAGCACGCACGCCTTATCCGCCTGCGGAGGTATGTAGACTGCTGTGATTATAGTGGAAGTAAACTCCCGGGGAAGATATAAGGGACGTATGTTTACAGTTAGTAGCTCCAGGTCCGGTGAGCAGTGTGTTGAAATAACTGCGGCATCTGAACCCCAACAGGAGTTAGTCATGATGCAAACCCCTCCGCCTCTTTGTTTACCTGACTCCGAGGTTCTGTCCTGCCGGTAGATGGAGAAACCAGCTGGCGTAATAGCCGTGTCAAGGATAGTGGAATCCAGCCAGGTCTCTGTGAATGCTAGCACGCAGCAGTTGGCAATGTCCCACTGGAAGATAATCTGAGCATGAAGTTTGTCCATTTTATTGTCAAGTGATTGAACATTTGCAAGTAAAATGCTCGGTAACGGTGGATTGCAGTATCTTGTCCGTGATCTGCACAGAATCCCGGCTCGTTTTCCCCTCTTCTTTGTTCTTCGTCGCCTGCGTATGAGTAAACAAGTCGACGGCAGGATAGTGAAGTCACAGCAATCACTCCGGTAAGTTAATTTATAATTTTTTGTCTAGTAATTTGAATGTTTGAAAGGGGAAAACGACTCAACACTTGTGAAGTCTTATCCCACCTTTCAACGCCTTTGAAGTATCCAGTATCTCCTGTTCTTTTGAAGTTGTGAGGTTAGAGTTCAAATCTGGAGGTCAAGCATTTTTCCGTAATCCTTTTCTTGTTTCTCTCTACAATTCTCAATAAATTATTTACACTGCTGAAAAACATGTAACCTTTTTTAATTACATTCACTACTAAAAGCATAACAAATAAAATGTAGCTAGGCCTATTTCATTTTAGAGAAATTTTATTTTTCCTTTTTATTTCTATGCTTCTATAACATTAATTACCAATTTTTTTTAAGTATGTCTTATTCAACTACAGTAGCACTACTGCTGTTGTTTTACAGCAGTCTACCGCAAATTGAAAACATACAGTAAATCAGTGTAAATTAAATGTTATTACCCATAATGCAATGCATATTACAGTAATGAACCAGAAAATAAAATGATGATATTTTACTGGGCATTTTGTGGTAAGTAACTGTAGAAATTACATCAAAGTCTAACAGTGTAGTATTATAGTGATTGGGAACGAGATGAGTGGGTGCATTCAGATAGTATTGGGAGTCGATCCTCACTGAGGTGATGGGGTGCGTTCCGATATAATGGGTAGCTGAGACTCGGCACCATTACAATTGTCGTAGTTTAATGTAGAAACAATCCAGGAAGTGTACTATATATATATATATATATATATATATATATATATATATATATATATATATATTGGTTGCAAGTGACATGGATAGTGAGTTCGCACATCAGTGATGTATGAATGAAACTAATACTACGCTCTAACGCGGCATAGATGCGGAAACACACCCACACACACACATATATATATATATATATATATATATATATATATAAGATTGTACGCATACAACTCAATCCAAACTACACTCTTTTCACAACTTATATGAAATATGTACCTCTCCTCGATGTCAGCCACCAATTT
>JACXGM010004425.1:0-38230 GCA_016801145.1 Umbra pygmaea | reverse complement strand
ATATGCTACCACACTGCTTTCAAAACTCTATATCTACAGGATATGTTTCATATGCTACCACACTGCTTTTAAAACTCTATATTTACAGGATATATTTCATATGCTAACACCCCGCTTACTTAACTCTAAATTTACAGGATATTTTTATATGCTAACACACTGCTTTCAAAACTGATTTAAAAAATCAGAATGGTGGCAAATTTCAAGCAACTCTGCAGTAATTATTTTGAAATATAGAAAACCTTAGCAGAAAATGAAATAATAATAATTGCAAGCTAATTGCAATTACAGTTCAAAGCCAACCCAGGTGTCCTGCTTTCATCTCATCACCATGATTTAGTAAAAGGGGATAGCTTGGAACTGATTTTTTTGGGAAATATGAATCACAGAAGACAGGTTGGTAGGGAAAGAAGAGTGGTACAAGGGAGAGTGGGTGGAGGACAAAGGAGAGGAACACCAAGAACAGTGATATCCGATGAAATAAGAGCCACAATTATTCACCATGTGTGAACCATGGTCTCACTTTGAGAGAGGCCAGTCTAAGGGTGCAACCTAATCTGCACTGCTCAACAGTTGCATCAGTACTACGAATTATCCCGCAAAACAACAGATGAGATTATGTATTTTACACAACAATACAAATATTTTTTTTGTAGGATCCAAAGGTTGTCTCAGAGAGGAGGGAGAGGCAGAATCTTTTCAGATGTGCAGGAAATTGCTATTGTTGACATGGCAATTGCCAACAATGCAATAAAACTGCGGGAAATTCGGGATAGATTGCTGGCAGACAACATCACTTTTGAAAATGTGAATATGGTGAGCAAAACGACAATTGCCAGAGTCCTAGAGAAACATAAAATAAGGATGAAGCATTTGTACACTGGTACCATTTGAGAGTAACTTTGAACGAGTGAAAGAACTCCGGTATCAGTATGTCGAGGTAAGATGTCTGTTTAGTAACCAAACAGGGTACATACACATGCAGTTATGCATATTGTACATTACTGTAAAACTGTCATTTAGAGGGTAATGGAGATGGAAGCCAGCCTAAATCCACATACTTTTATCTTTGTGGATGAAGCTGGATTCACCTTAGCAAAAGACAACCCAGGGAAAGAAATGTGATTGTACAGAGTGCAACCATGGATGTCCCAGGCCAGAGATGAGCTAACATCACGATGTGTGCAGCACTGTCCAATGATGGTTTGCTGTTACACAAACTACTCACTGGCCCCTACAATACAGTATACAGGCTTATTTATTTTCTGAATCACCTGCATAATCACCTTGTGCCAGCAGAGGAGAGAAGGCGAGGGGCATCAAACGGCACTACCTTCATTGTTGTGTGGGATAATGTGGCATTCCACCACTCTGCTCCAGTCACAGACTGGTTCTCTGCACATCCCAGGATGTCAGTATTCTTCCTGCCTCCATACTCCCCCTTCTTAAACCCCATAGAGGGGCTTTATGACCACCATTCACATGACCAGATGAATTTACTGGAGGCAATGAATGAATGAATGAATGAATGAATGAATGAATGAATGAATGAATGAATGAATGAATGAATGAATGAATGAATGAATGAATGAATGAATGAATGAATGAATGAATGAATGAATGAATGAATGAATGCAGGGTGTGGAGACATTTCTCCTGAAGACTGCCAGGGTTGGGTTAGACATTCCAGAAGATACTTCCTGAGATGCATTGCCATAGAAGATAGCAGATGTGATGTTGATGAGAACTTGTGGCCTAATGCAAGAGAGAAGGAGGACTAGAACCTTCACAGGACTTTACAATGAG
Source organism: Umbra pygmaea (assembly GCA_016801145.1). Lineage (NCBI taxonomy): Eukaryota > Metazoa > Chordata > Actinopteri > Esociformes > Umbridae > Umbra > Umbra pygmaea. Next base: position 36,424 of record JACXGM010004425.1, on the reverse strand, counting down.
TGATTAGACTACACATGTTGTTGATGTTTGGACTTTACAATGAGTGATTAGACTACACGTGTTGTTGATGTTTGGACTTTACAATGAGTGATTAGACTACACGTGTTGTTGATGTTTGGACTTTACAATGAGTGATTAGACTACACGTGTTGTTGATGTTTGGACTTTACAATGAGTGATTAGACTACACGTGTTGTTGATGTTTGGACTTTACAATGAGTGATTAGACTACACGTGTTGTTGATGTTTGGACTTTTTTGTTTTTGTTTTGCCCTGGAATCTCAGGATTTATTTTATTTTAATTTTTTCACCTATTTACACTATTTTCACAAATTAAGTGCTATATTCAAAGAAAACTAATTATTTCTGATTTATTCTTGTTACATACGTATGCTTTAGTACATTCAATAAATAAAAAATCTGTTATATTATATTCTATAATAAAATACTGTTTATGTCAAAATACATTCAAACTTTATAAATAAAAGTTTATTATTTTTGTACCGTAATGCTCATTGTTGCTAGTGTTTTTTAGGTCAGTGTATTATGTGTGACATGCATGTTTTCTGAATGAGAATTTGTTGCCAGTGATTGGTGGAACAAGCTAATTAGAGACATGTATGAAGTGTTTTGTTGGTCTGAGTGAGTTTTGGAAGTTAGATAAACTGTTTGGCCAAAATGAATGTTGGTAATACAGACTGTATGAAGAGCTTTGAATTTGTGGTATCGATATTGAACAATGTTTGTTAGCAATTGAAAAAAACTGTAAGGATATTGAAGCAAATTGCAGCATTTCTGATCAATTCTTGTTACAGTACATATACCTGAGTATATAAGTCAGTAAAATGAAAAGGTGTTATTCTTATTTTATAATGCAATATGTTTATGTGACAAATCATTCAAATTTAAAATATGAAAGTTAATAATTTATGTAATGCTCACTATTAGTGTTTTTGAGGTCAATGTGTTATTGGTGACAATGTATGCTTTTTGAGTGACAATTCTTGCCAGTGTTTTGGTCGAACAAGCTTATTTTGAGACACGTACTGTATGTTCTGGTGGATTGAGTGAGGATTGGAAGTACGATTGACTGTTTTGGCAAGATGCATGTTGGTAATGCACACGATAAAGCATTTTGAAAAAGTGGCTTCAGTATTTACTGATGCTAGTTAACAATTGAAAAAAACTGTAGTCATTGATGTCTGAGTATGTGATACTGTAGATGTAGCTCAGGAGTAGCTCAGTTGGTAAAGTGTGGCATACACTATGCTAGGGTTGGATTCACACATTGGGCCAGAACATTCAATTGTAAACATTTACAAATTCTCTACTGAGTCACTCTGAATAGGAGCATCTGCTAAATAATTGTATAAAAATAAATAACTGCAAAGGTCTTTTATTTGCATAACAACATGGGCCAGTTTGGTGGGTTGGTGCTAATGCTAGCTCTGTTCATATGTAAAAAGATTTGATGGGAAATATTTACCTTCAGCACAATAGCATGTCATAAAATGAAAAGGGATGCAGTGGCATCTTAACATGAAGGAAAATCATATGTTTCATTGGGCATCGCATTGCTCTTTATTTCAAAGTATAGTGATTCAGTACAGGGCTAACCTGCACTGGTCTTGGAGACATACCCACCTGTAACTTTGCTCAAACCCCAGCTGTGTTTGATTCAGTTTTTCAATGACTAAGAGACTGGAGCAAAGAACATACAGGATTATAACTCCCCTTGACCAGGGTGAAGAGCCCTGCTATAGTGCATCATTTGGACTGGTTCTCTAATATAGTGCATAATTTACCGTGTTCTGAACAAATGCTGGACCGGTTTCCTACTACATTGGTTCATTTACTGTGTTTTGAATGTATGCTGGATCGGTTTCCTGCTACAGTTCATCATTTATTATGTTCTGAACATACACTAGATCAGTTTCCTGCTACCGTGCATCATTTACCATGTTCTGAACATACACTAGATCGCTTTCCTGATACCGTGCATCATTTTCTGTGTGCTGAACATACATTAGAGTGTTTTCCTGCTACCGTGCATCATTTACCATGTTCTGAACATACACTGGACAGGTTTCCTGCTACAGTGCATAATTTACCGTGTTCTGAACATATATTGCACTGGTTTCCTGATCCAGTGCATAATATACCGTGTTGTGAACATACACTGGACTTGTTTCCTGCTACAGTGCATAATTAACCTTGTTCTGAACCTACGGGTGACTGGTTTCCTTTGCCAGTGCATTATCTACTGGATATTGTTCTATTTCTGTACATTTACTTTTCTCCTATTGTCACATTTTCTGTTTGTTTAATGTTATCAGATTGAATACAGTTCTCCAACTAATGCCTAAATCTAGATTTTATTCTCCATTGATCGACTATGTATTTGGTGAAATGTAAAACAGAAATTCATAAAATATGCTCCCAGGGATATACACATGAAGAACAGTAATGTGCGGCAGTGCAAAATCCACCTAAACTAACAAAAGTTGAATGAATTACCATTCAATAATTACATAAACATAATGCCTGGAGAAATTCTCTGGTATTGCTCTGATTCACACTCCATAAGGGAGCCATCTGACTTGGTGATATTATGGTAAGAGGAATTCAGCATTTTTCTAAAGCTGCTGAACAAGTCCAGATCCAAATACCTGGATCTGTGTCAGCATGAGCCAAGCCTGTGAGGTGATATGGAGCCCCCATTGTGATGTCTGGAGGAGTCACGCCAACAGCCTCATTAAAAGTGATCTGGGCATGCAGCGGACACCTTTCCTCCTTGGGCAGCAGTGTCTACCTCACAACTCGCCTGTACAGAGAGAGAGCTTCAGTTTGTCTGGGGCCACTGTCCAATAGGAATTTTAATTTGGGCTACGCGTTTGCCATGCTACGGATGAAGAGCTGTGCTGGGAAGCTCGCAAACCTGAGGGTTTTTGAAAGAGAGAGCAATCCGTCCTGTATGGACTCTCCTGACCTTCTCCCACTCCTGCAGTCTGAGACACATTTATTACATTTTGAATATTGAATATATTAAGGAAACTAGTCCAAAAATTTTAATTTACCAATCTAGTGAGTACTGTACTTCACATTGGAATAATATACATTTAATTTACCCTTTTAAGGGACTTTTTGAAAATGCATATTTTTTAGCCAGTCCACTAAAATTAGCATTCAAGAGACAAGAATTGGGTTATTTCTATACCTCTTCAAATGTAATTTAAGTTGCTTTGTCGGCATAATGTAACAAAACAAATCTTGCCAAATAGTACTTTACTTAGAGTATAATTCTTTCTCTCTCTCTTTCTCTTTGTTGCTGAGCCATAGGCACACACTGGAAATCTTTTTTCACAGCTTTATTTGTCACTCTATGAAACTTGTCATTGTGAATCTTGCTAGCTGTCATTCAAATGGCAAGGGAATAAAAGTCATTGGCTGGAACTAGAACTGCTACGGCGCTGGCCATGGTGGGCCTTGCACAGAACTCACGATGGTGCAATAAAGCTTCCAGAAAACATTAGCTTTTTAACCAGGCATTTCACAGCTTATTGAGATAATATCGTCATAGAGTATAAGTATACTGTACATAATTGAACTACAATGTGATGAATACATGACAGGGCCGTAATAAGGTTTGGAGTTAATTTAGGAAGAAAAAACATGTTACATACACATGCAATGCAATTAGAAATGACTCACAATGACACAGCATCAGTAATTGTTTGAATAATTTATTGTGATATAGTTGCTAAGTGTCAATGGTGGATGTTAGATCATGGTTAGCTTCCCAAGTTCACAAACATCACCCCACTTTTCTGTTCACTCTACTGTCTTCCAGTGAAGTCTCACATCAGCAGTAACTGTACTTTACATACTGTAAACACTACGTACTACTGTGTTGTGTGGATGTGTCACAGAGCAATGTTAGTGTGTGCACAAACTGTAAGTCCAAATTACTAAAAAGTAAGTAGTTATTGAAGCTATTTTGTGGGGTGCTTACTAGGTTATACACAATACTAAAAGTACTTTTCTGAGTAACTCTTTAGTTCACAAGTATTGGGAAGTCCCTACTGAAGACCAAAATGATCAGGTAAAGGGTGTTCATATCTTAACATTGACCTATAAAACAAATAGAAAGAGTAAAAAGAAGATTTAAACACCCTTTACCTGATCATTTTGGTCTTCAGTAGGGACTTCCCAAAACTTGTGCACTTAGAAAAGTACTTTTATTCAATACTTTTACCACACTCTGGTTATACATACAGTGCCTTGCGAAAGTATTTTTTGCTCGCCCAATTTGTCAGTTTTCTATTTGTTAAAAAAGTTTGAAATATCCAATAAATTTCGTTCCACTTCATGACTGTGTCCCAGTTGTTGTTGCTTCTTCACAAAAAATTAAAGTTTTATATCTTTATGTTTGAAGCCTGAAATGTGGCAAAAGGTCGAAACGTTCAAGGGGGCCGAATACTTTCGCAATTGTGTATTTAAAAGTGTCTACAGCTGCTCTATAGTTTCTCCTCAGTCTGACTCTGGTTGAGATAACTGTATGTCTCTCTCTGTCTGTAAGGTTTATAAGGATTCCATTAGAGGATGAAAGCTTTCACCAACACAACGACATATTATGTTAAACAATAATACAATTTTATTTCACACCAAAATATTTATTTGGAAGGTCAATATCTCATGTCCTCAACAACCCTGCGTCCAGCCCAAATACACTTGCTAGAATGCCAGAGGATGTTTTCACAAAATAAAAAGGCTACTTTGAAAAAGCTTTTCACTACTTCATCAAAACGATAACGATATGAATTGAATCAACTATGAGCTACTGCAATATTCAGTTCAATTATTAAGTAGTTGTATATCACTGCTGTCTAACTCTCTCTAATTAGACCAGCATTTAGCAGTTTTAATCATGAACTCAGTATCCCTGAGCTTTGGAAGTGTATTTGCCATACTCTGTTCTTTCCTACACCCTTTTGGAGCTCCAGCAGTTCCTGAAGTGTAGTTCAAGCCTTGTTACTGTCTAAGAGCAGTCCATATTGCCACAGTGGTATGACCGTCACAGCTGAGTCGCTGTATGCTCGACCAGCCCCCAGCCTCCATGAGTCACCGTGGAGACGGGACATCCCCCATGCATCACTGTCAGCCTCCAGCCCTCAGCATGGTCAGCCATGCACACTGAGGGACACAACTCCCCTGTCTGTCTAAAAAGGCTTTTCATGTCACTTTGTCAGGCCCAACCAGCCTCCCTCTCACAGATTCGGGTTAGGTCCATTTCAGACCACCCCGCCCCGAAGCACCGCCTAAAGAGCAGCCAGGCTTCCGCAGACATGATACGCAGAACGCTCAGGAATGCTCAGGAATGCACGTGTGGTTTAATTGACTTATTCAAATCTGATAATTAAACGTGATTCATTGAATCATCCAGTAATCCAACGTGGTTTGATCACGGCAAGAAGAGTGTGAACGACCAATGGGTGTTTAAAATCAAACCTTCTTTGTATATTTTCCTCTTTATTGTCTGTGTGGATGGTTTGCTGCCTCGACACACCAGCCCTTGGCATGGATAGAAGGACTCACTCAGGCTAGGGGACTAAGGGAGTGGATTTGACATGGCTTTGTGGCTTGACAACCGCTGAGAATAGAGTTGAGTTGCAGTAAGTCTTTGTCGCCCTGAGACCCGACATGAGAGTTTTGGCATGCAATGCTGAGAGTGTTTAAAATGAAACAACTTCAATATGTTACTGCAGGGCAGGCCCACGATCAGCAACAACGGATTCACTTAATTTAATTTTGCTCTTAGAATAGCAAGGAATTGAAAATAAACCAAACTCTGACTAATCACTGTGGCTCAATGTTTAATGGGAAACTAGCTAGGGCCTCCCATGAGTCCGTGACGAAGGTCATACTTCTAGCTTGCAGGAACGTGCATGAGGTCGCGGTTTGATGTGATGGCCATTTTGATTACTCAATCTCTTCAGCTACTGGCTCTTGTTCTCTTTGAAACCTCCCATGAAGGCACTTCAACAACAAATACTTCATCCCACAGAACATTTGTCACAAACCCTACAACTTTCAACAGCCGTCACTTTGATTCCCAGCTCTTGCAACATAGCTTGTCAAAAAGGACTTTCAGAAGAGTTTCATGTGTCACCCATGGGAAGCCATGCGTGGCCCCAGAGAGCGATGAGAGTAGATGCCAGGCAGACGATCCAACCTGGAGTCAGAGAAGCGGCAGGGTGTCTGCACCTTCCCAATACCTCCTTGCGTGTAGCGCTCGCTCACTCCTGTTATGTCATAAGCAAATGAATGTCAGCGCCTCTCCATACCTTTCACGATCTGGAAACACTGTCAGGATCCACCGTGACGGGCGCTGGGTAGAAAAGGCCAGTGAAAGCTTTGAAGCCATGATCAAAGGCTGTGGTATTTGATGGCGAGGCTTCGATTTTTCATGGCCGCACTTCTTTCACTGAGTAAATCTTTAGTCTGCAGCGTGGTTTTGTATGTCAATCAACAGGTTTCGGGCAGATCTATTAATTAATAGATTTTATGGGAGGGCGCATAGGTGTCGGAGCCTGTGTCACTATAATACATTTTTCATTCAGTTGTAACACAGAGAAGTTAGAAATTGTTGACTGACAGACAACCTCAACAAGAAGTGTGGCTTGTTGTTTTTCAACCTAGCTTAACATTGTCCTGTTTGTCCTCTTTTTCTCCTTCCACACCTGTTCTCCCCTTGCCTCTCCATCTTTTCTTCTGTACACCCACATTTTTTTCCCTCTGTCTGCTTAAGTGGAGTCTAATGGCTGTTGGCAGGTCACCCATGAGCTTCTGTCATTTTAAACATTCCCCCCGGTTCTCTACCTGGGTTCCCACTCCTGAAAATGACCCCCCCCACCTCCCGAGATTGAAAGGTGAAAGCCCAGCTGCCCCACACTACGACATGGGCCAATTTGTTCCTGCACTGTTTACCCTCCCCAGGTCTCGGTGCAGCCAAGCACTGACCCTCTCAATGGCAGGTCATTATTTCAGCAGCGTTATATTTCTACCCTCCTGTTCTGAGCAGGGAAAACAATATTCTCTGGCCACCAACTTGTGATGTTCGATCACATGGAGACATAAAACGAAGCTGACTTTTGTCTGCAGACAGTGGTAAGTGTGGTGAAAACCAGTGAGGTGAAATGTGTTTGAATGAATTTGCATATTTGTCTTGAACGTGTGGTTGAGCAGTGTCTGCTTTCTGATCTCAGCGTGTGGTAACATTAGATGAGTGTACAAGGGGAAACTCTACAGGGATTGGGCTGGTTTTGGTGGGGGGAGATTGAACAGCAACTCGTCCCAAAGCAATGTTCAAGTTCACCCTGTAGCAGATCCTGGTATTTAAGCATTAGTGGGGGTTTTAATTGCCTGTTTATTCTTAACAGTTGGTGGTGTGTTTTGCTTTTATTGTTTAAAGAATCCTCCATGCTGGTTCCCAGTAGAGGCTGAAATTGTGTAAGCAACCCCACTGGTGTCACCTTTTGACATTACTGTCATGGAATTCAACATCAAAGTCAGTGGCTTTATAGAAAGTTCATAAGCTTGTTTTCCTTCTTCTCATGAATTAATTATGGGATCCCATTGACAATTTCTTGTTTACAGAGATCAGAGTCTGCAAAGTGTGAAATTTGAGACTTGGGACCAACTCTGGTATAGTAAGGAAAAATAACACTAAGAATGTCTCAGAGAAACACTATTTTTTATGCGTATTGCATGATTACACTTTTTAATCCAAAGGGATTTGCTATTATTTAAAGGGATATTCATGTGTTGGGCCATGGTGTCATTGCTCTATAGTACAATCATGTGCTTTTACTAGTTTTTATTTGCTTACCAGTGCAAAGCAGTGGGCCTTGACAACTTTTGATAGTCACAAGGTTAGGTCTGAGAAGCTGTCATATCACTGACGGAAAAACGTGTATTCCTGTGTCACTTACTGTACCTGCATGTTAGGAATAATTCTGCATGCTCATCGTTTATGTCAACGGCAGTTACGTTATTTAAACCTGTAGTAACAGTAGGTTACACTCAGTAGAGCCTGCCATTATGTCTGTAAGCTGAATTTGCATTTCTTATTTGTGATTCATAAAATAAACTGAACATCCCTTCAAAATAATTATATTACTGAAATATATGATGAACTATACAAATATGTAAATCGCACAGGTTATGATCCTAACCGCCTGGAAATCTGCCGAGTTAACAAAGTTCTGAATATCCCCTAGATAATTGGACAAGACGAAACAAAATATTTTCATTTAATGATGTGTTTCACACTGACTGAGGATGTTTCTAAGACCAAATGTGAGTGACCCAGAGAATAGAAAATGTAGACAGCTGTCAAGCATCATCACAAAAAGGAGGACAATTTTAATTACTCATGGAAAAATCTGGCGCCTGTGAATTGCGCGCAAGCTTGGTTTGATTCTGTAGGAATGACCAGGATCCCGGTTCGAAGACGGATAGAGCATCTTTCTAATTGATGTCTGATCACGGGGTTGCCTCAGGCCTGTCATTTGTGTGTGGGTAATACACATCAACGTCAGCAACACTGAAGCAGACCTACAGGGCTTGAGCCATTCTGTTCCTTTGCTGCACACAGTGACGGCACATCCAAAGTGTGTCTGTCTGACTGACTGACAAAGATTTTGAAAATATGGGCTGCCAAAGGACGCAGCGATAAATTCATTGCCTTACAGTTAAGCTGAATATCTTGGAGAGATGTACAATGTAAGTTGATTAACAACACCTTCCTATTGAAAGCAAAACCCTGGGGGGATTTTTACACGGAAGGAGGTGAAAGTATGGTTAACTGTATTGCTCACGGACAAAATGACAGTTTTACATTGGCGGTTGGGAAATTAGAACCAGGGATCTTTCAGATTACGAGTAGGACACTGTGAAATTGCGAGTGAAGTAAATTGGTGTAAAATGTTGATAAGAAAAGAATTTCAGGTTTCACGCTGTGTCACAGTACAAATACATCATGCTGCCCAAGAGTTCATAGCCCTTTATGACTATGCCCGGAACTCCGACACAGGAAGTCGCAGATTGGATCAGTGATGTCTGGGGTGAATGCAGTGCAAAAGTAAAATTTGTATACCTTGCCATGTCGCCCTCCAGCGACTCCTCGTGCGCAGATTGACTGCCTGTGAGTTAAATCACAGAAGTATAGTTGCCAAATGTGTAATCCTTCCTCACGTGTACTGACAAAAGGCTTCCATGTTAATGATTACAGAGCTATGAAAATCGGACGGCTTGGCAACGTGCTTGGAGGAAACATGTTAGCGCCCTTGACCATCCGGAACCTTCTGAGGAGATGCAGACATGGCAGGGCCATAGGGAAATGGATATGACCAACTGGGAGGGGAGAAAAATAGGTCAAAATGAATTTCAAACTGTGGTTCCTAAATTTAGAGGATCACATATACTTCCAAAAAGCTACAGTAGCAAGCCTGTCCATCCGCTGGAGACGTAACTTTACAGATGCCAATGGTGATGCACTCAGATATTTCAATTCAACATACGTATTTTGGCATTGAGGCCCTTTTTTGTGCCCTGTGACATAACCCTGAAAATAAAATTTTCTTCACTAAATAAAAATATAAAAGCAAATTGTAGAGTGTTGCTCCCATGTTTCATTAGCTGAAATAATAACAGTGTATTCTTTCATTTTGAGTGCTTAGCTAGTTAGCATTTAACTGACAAAACCACTTAACCTTCTTATGATACTTTAGAGTTTAAACAGACACAAGCAGTGGTATATAAAACGTCTGGCTCTGGGGAAGTAGATTAAGGACCTCAATCCCTAACTACCCCTTTAACAGAAACACAATAAAATATTTACAGCACTTGAGTTGTTAATGTTGATGATAGAATATACTACTGCTCAGATGAATCTCTCAATTAATTAGAATTTATTAACAGAGTATACGGCCATAATATAATAATTTCTACAGTATACCCTGTTGACATTGCACAATGTAATGAATTTTCAAATATTGTCAATTCCCCCTAATTAAAGAAGGCTTTTAGAAGTATTCTGATATTCCGACAATTGCGTCAAATAGCGTACACAACTTGGCAAAATGCCAATGGTATTTACCTCTGGTTTTTAAAGCCACAAAAATACTATTTGTCTGCGATTGATCCCACAGGGCATGCTGGGTAACGCTATGCCTCCGTGTGTCCCTTCAGGCACTGCAGCAACTGACATCCCATCAACAGGGGACAGAGAGGGCAGATGCAGTCATGCTGATTCCAGATCTGGAGCCCAGGTGAGAAGATTGCTTGGCCCTGAAGCTGGTTATCACACCCTGAGAAATCCACCGTGTCCTGTCATCAGCTCCGCTCTAATGACCCTTAAAGACATGCCTGTGTGGGTACAGAAAAAATCCTTGCCAGAGTGTGCTATGGAAATTTGATTTCAGTATCCCTCAGTGTTTTGATGGAAGACTTTTACAGTATACAGTTAAGTCCATAAATATTAGATGTACCAAACAAAGATAAATCGATTTTAATTTAATCAGCAGTTAAGTCTGAGGAAAAATAAAGATTTCTAGAAATGTTGATAATCTCAGTCCCAACATAGAGCTCATGCAGCAATTTTTTGCATAAAACCACTTTACCCATTGTAAATAGGTCAGTGTTCAGAAAATTGATTGGTCTCCAGAAAACATGCATGTCTCTGTGCCTTCAGTGGACCATCTTGAGATTAATGCTTGGATTACCCCCTAAGAAATCAAAAGATCCGCTTAACATATGATACAGTTCCACTCAGTTGCTTCTTTGAGTTAAATTCATGCAGCTTTCTCAGATGATCAGACTGATCCATGCCTAACCCTTGATCAGAGCAGAGAATAGGCTGTTTGCTCAACCTGGGACCCAGCTGCCCTCGCCTCTCATCTAAAGGGCATTGAACCGGCTGCAACCAAAGGCCAGATCGTCATCACGCACGAGCCCAGTCGTGTGCGCCCTCATGCCCTGCTGGTCTGAACACATTTGTACATGAGTGACCGTGAGTGGTTTTTGTAGCCATATGCACATGCAAATCTGACTCTGAAGAATACACAATTTATGGGCAAATGTCAATGCTTTTGTGTAATCTTTATAATCCCATTTTATTCATTTATTTCTTGGGTTTATAGTATTGGTTCAGCGTCTGAATGGTTTGTGAACATGGAAGGATGACAGGGGTTCTTCGATTTAGAAAGAGTAAGTAAAGGCAAGGAGACGTGTAAAGGATATTGAAAACATTAAGTATTTAGAGGACTGCATGAAAGGCCATTTACACCACAACACCAAACTTATAGTGTGTTGACAGATGTAAACTTACATTTTTCAATTAATGCCCAAATACGACTGCCAGGTGAGGGGAGATCCTAACCAATTAATGACCTAATCAATCAGTCAGCTACAAGGTAAGAGTGAAAACCTACAATCCACCATGGAACTGGTTTGACACCTGTTCCACTGAGCCATCTGATTCCCATACATCATGGACATCGACCCCTCCTAGAGTGCCTGAGTGTGTGGTTCCTGGCCACCGACTCCACTTTGTATGTTCTGTTTCAGAAAATCGCAAAAATCACACACAACAGGAGACGGACCTGAAACAGGATGGACCTGAGCTAAATTTTGAGTGTCATGGCAAAGGCTTTTCATAAATTTGCTAAGATTTCAAAGACACTTCTTTCACATTGTCATTATGGGGTATTTTGTAGAAGTTTTAGGGAAATAATGAATTTAAGAGTGTAACATAACAAAATGTGGAAAAAGTGAAGCACTGTGAATACTTTCCGGATGCACTGTATCTGTTTAGTGTCTCTACGTTTCGTGTCCTGATATAGCGAGAACCTTTGATTCACCAAGGTCCTTTTGATTTGTTCTGTGTTTTAATAATAAACATGTTTACTTTAACCTTCAAAATTGTCTCTGTTATCCCTGCACCCTGTGCGCACATAGGACAATTTCAAATGTGTTCAACTAGATGTTCCTCACCCTGAAATATGTAAAAGGGCCAAAAATGTAATAGGACCAAACTGCAATCCATTTTTAAGTTTTGTTAAACAGCCATTACAAATTTTCTCCAACTGTAGCCATCAATTATATTTCAGTTAGTGGAAGTAATCAGGACACACGTGCTGACAACTACAGTACATATTCAAATGTGGTTTTATTTAAAGGCAATTTGGCTATTCAAAAACATGCCAGGTTAGTTCCATTGATGTTTAATCAGCAATGGCTGAGTTTTAAAGACTGAACAATGGTACAATTTCTCTTGGCCCATAGTGAAGAGTCATGGTGAAGTGTCATCTAAGATCAAGCTGAAGAAAATAATTGCAGACTAGCTGCTATGCCATTTGCATAAAATACATAGCAATGCTGAGCTTAGTTTTGTAGCATGAGAAGTACCAAATCAAATAACGTCGTAACTGTTCATAACCAAATTGCTTCTCTAAATGTTTATAACTGGGTTTACACCGTATTTCCATCAATCACACAGTATTTTTCATAACAGACGTGCTGATAGCTGCTACCTCCTGAAACATCAGGTGTTGGTGAGCGGTTCTTATCAGCCACAGAGCGTGACCTCGGACTAAGCCCTGTGACCTTGATGGAGTGTTCAGGATCAACCGGATCAATTTAAATGCCTGCCAGGAATGTCGAAGAAAGTCTACCGATAAGACAGTCCTGACGTATGGGTCAATAGACCATACCTTTAAGCCAAATCTCTTTTCTGTGTTCTACCCGTTTGAAAAGGAAACAGGTGGTACAGTATGTGTTCAGCCCTGCTCTTTACAACTACCCCCAAACCCAGCAAACAGTGCTGTTTCTTGTCTCCATCTTGCTCCAAGGTATGTCTTCACAGGAGCAAATGCACACATTCCCTGACAAATCAATGACGGATTCAAGATGTTAAAGGATATGAGAAGTCTGCTCAGAGCAGAAAAACCAGCAGCCATCAGACCAAAATAAACCGGGCGATGAATCTCTGAGGTAGATGAGCAAGGAAGGGAACTATAGTTGAAGCCCTTCTTCTCGCTTCACCTTTTCAGCAGAGGAAGAGAGGGCGCAGACTCAAATAGAATGGCTGCTTATCAGCGGACGGACACACCAGGCCCGAGGAGCAGGGAGGCGGACCCCGGGGTGACGTCTGGGTGACTGTCTGCCAAGGTGACTCTGTAACAGAAGGAGACGCCTGTCAGCGGTGCTGTGGACTAATAATAGGAAGTCGTGCCAATAGAGAGAATACTTACATGTTAATAGAGGAGAGAAGGTTTAACCCAAAGAGTCCATACATCAAGAAGAGCTATTCAATAATACTGTGGTGGTAAAATCAGGATTATTTGGAGCTCTGTGAGGCCTGAAGTGAAGATGTCTAGAGACCAAACATCATCACGCCAGGCCAAGTTATGTTCCCCAGGTGTGGCAAACAGATGGAATGTTCTCTTGGTGTCACTATTTGTGCACATCTCTGTTTAGGTTTTGCTTACTGGATTTTCACGTAATTTATGTACTTAACTGTTTGTCTTTGTGTCAGCTCATTTTACTGTCTAATTTCACTTTCCTTTGTCTTGATTAAATCATAGTTGGTTTGTGAATTGTGAATTCCAATTTCTGCATTGACACCATTTTAAAATTTGATTCAGGATGGCTGCTAGTTCTAAGGAAGCACCTAGTTTGAAGGCTGCCTAGTTTTCTTTTTGTTTCACCATCTGTAACTAGCTCCTTCACGCCCTAGTTGTGAATTTCTTTAACTGTCTTTCACCATGCCATTTTTAAACAGCAGTCTCCTCATTACTGAAAATATGTCACAATCTTCATCACAATGAAATGGATGAAGTCTCTCCTATCAAGACAGAAGGAGACAGAAATTTGTTTCAGGTGATTCAGAGCTAGTGTTCGTCACATAAAGGAAGTTAGCGGATGGAAGAGCTCAGGCTTAAATGGATGTGGGGGCTGTCTGTGAAGCCTGTATTGGAATCTTTCAGGGCTTTGATGGTTGCCACGTCAACCAGCCAAAGGAAATCCATACATGAGCTTTCTAAAGGTTAGCAAGAAGAGCATTTGAAAAACAATCGGAACAAGACAACTGACTTCAGCCGGCTTTTTTCTGCAGTACATTTCACTTGTTGATAAGGGATAGTTGTTTGAGATTGTGACAATACATTTTTAGACAGCTTTTTGTTTATGCCATGCAGATCTTGCCTTGCCGGTGGCATCAACTACAAAATGTCTGAGCCAGGAAGCTATGAGCCATGCTGCGCCTGAAGGCAGTGGTCTTATTTATGTAGTTAATAAAGCAGAGGAAAAAAACTCTAGACTTGATGGCATACTTCTCAAGTGTTAATAAAATTAAATAAGTTTGTAATGAAATGCTAAGTTTGGCCATGAGCCATATGAGCAATATGAATGGAGCAAAGTTGCCAGTCAGATAATTAGAACAATGACACGTTTCAGAAACACTCTCCTGATAAACATGACATCGCTTATGTTTTGTGTGGGCAGATAGCCTTGTGGTTGCTGGTTTGAATTACATACCAGAGAAGATGAAAAAGACCACTCAAGCACAATTGCTTCTTTAAATTGTTGTTGATATTAGCATCTCCTAAATTACTTTAATGTATATAATAATAAAATAATAAATTAATAAAAAAATATGTTTATTGATTGAGAGAGATGAAATTAGGAAGACAAGGCAGCTATACGCTGCCAATATACATGTACGTGTTAGACTTAAGAAGTAACAAATAGAAAGGATTTGCACACTATAGACAGATAATTTCCCTGCATTTCTTTAATTTCATTCTTTGTGCCTGAAAACAAATCCACTGTGAAAACATCTGAGTAAACGGAAATGTCAGATGACTTAATATCTCCTCACGCAGTTTTGTGAGTAACCACCATGTCCCCATTTCTTTGATAGCCTCGGCGTTTCAACATTATACAAAGTTAGCCCCGTGGATATTGAAATTACACATCATTGGATATGATACTTAACCTGGGAGAATTGGCGCATACACAGCTGTTAACCAATCTGTTCATCAATGTATAATGCAATGAAAATGTAATGCCATGTTTTCCTCTGCTTCATTGTTACACACTGGATCCAATTTAATGGGGTTGAGTGTATGGCGTAACATCAATTTACCACCATTCAGCTCGAGTGCAAACCTGATAATTGCATGGGGTTTCGGGCCTCGGTTTTAGCTGAATGTTTTAATAAGCACAGTTTTGCATCACACTGGTTTGGATTTAATTAGCGTGGCCCTGCGCTCCCATCTGCCATATCCTGTATCTCAATTTAGCTCAGTGCTCCCAACAAACATTACACGAAACTTTGCATACAGTGCTTAAACCTTTACATTTAGAATATTTTATGAACACCAAGCAAGTAGGTTGAACAGTATAGAGTCAGAAATATGTTCAATAATGAATCTGGAACGTGGGAACCTGGGCTTACTGGAAAATTACCATTAACGAGTGGATATAAGCTCATAGGAGTTTTAGTTATTGAAAAGTGTTCTCCAGGCAGATCTGCCTTGGAGGCAGAAATGATTTGATTGGTTGATTCAAAAGAGAGGGCGGACCTCACATTATGTTTACTTTTGATTTATAATTATGATATATATATATATATATATATATACTGTATATAGCACAGGATTACATTTGAACACTCCAGTGTGGTTTAGGATTAAGGTTAGGTGTAAGGTTAGACATGATTAAAGACTGAGAAAACTAGGCTCATGTGCACATTTCCGATGTCAAGTGAGGTCCGCCCTCAGTTTTGAATCAACCAATCGAATGATTTCTGCCTCCAAGGCAGATCTGCCTAGAGAAAACCTTTCAGTACTTACAGTACAGTCAAACTCATACGAGCGGATATATAATATAGCTACTGAACAAAAACATCAACCTGGTATTTAGTTTAGGAACAGTGTTGGGTAAAGTTACTTTTACGATTACTTTTCAGTTACTTGATGAGTTCACAAATTTTTGTAAGTCCCTAATTAAGACAAAATGATCAGGGCCCAGTTCCCCAAAACGTTCTTATTGCTAAGTAGTTCTTAACCCATTCCTTAACCTCTCTCTTAACCTTATGGCACGGTTCCCGACACGTTCGTACTCTAAGTATATCTTCTGTAAAAAACACTTTCGTAAGGTTGGTCTGGACCATTCGTAAGCTCTCTCTTAGCGTTGTTTGAGCTTAAGCCGCTAGTCGCCGCCACTGTGCAGCAGTCTTTAGAAATCAGTGCAGCGCAGTACAAGTCAAACTATGGTATGTTGACAATATTGTGCCTTAAAGGTACAATATGTAATATCAATCAAAACAATAACAAAATACACACTTTGCATTAAAAGCAAACATCACTATATATATTATATATATATTTCGTAGTTGTGTACTTACATTATCCTAAATGTTTCCACTAACTTTCAAATCCAGAGAAATTTGTAATATAATTCGAAAACACGGGACGTTTCATTTTGTCGCCCGTAAATGGCGTCATATAACCTGTGACTGCTCTAGTTGTTATAAGATCCAGGGAGCCACCAAACATAACGTAAATAAAGTGAAAAAATTTTAACAATATATTACTTTGTCAGTGAACATTTTTTTCTGCCGGAGATGCTAGATTGGAAGGTTGTCATTGACGACGATAACAAAACCCATGATCCCACGCAACCTCCCGACGTCATCCAAGTACATCTTTTGCTATTGTTTTGATTGAGAGCCCCCTGGTGGCCAAAAATTACATATTGCACGTTTAACAATGATTTTATGGACATTTTAAGACTAATAATAAAATATGTTCACAATGGATACAGGCATATTTATGAAATTGACTTTATTTTGTATCAGAACTAATATGTGGTAATTAGCCTAGGCTATTTCGTAATGTCATTAAAGCATTTAAATTGGCAATATCTTTTGATAATTAAGATATCAAAAGGGTAAGCATTGTGGTGTCCAGTAAGCGACCAACTATGGCAGCGATCCAACGTGTCCTTGTATTGAATCAAAGACGGCGCCGGCCGCGGGGCCGTTTAGTCCATGTCAATTATTTTATTCGGTAAAAACCTGCGCTTGCCAGGCTTGTGCAAGCTCAGCTCGTCCAGCAAAACTTCAAGTCCCTCTGACGAGAAGCTTGGTGCCCTTTTTTTACGTTGCTTCCCCACCATATTCTCTATCTAACTCCTTCTCTCTGTTCATTGTAGATAGGTTGATTTATTGTAAACCAGCCGCGGTCGGTGGATCTTAATTGGAGAGGACGGGCTCGTATTCCGACCGTGGCGGTTGTAAACATTAACCATTGAAATAAAAGTGTATTACATAATTTTTAGAAGTCGTTAAACCCACGTCAAGAAGCGGGACAAGTGGCACAACGGGATGAGGAGGGTGGATGATTAGCGAGGGATACCCGGTTTGTCTACCAGTCACAACATATCGTGTGAACACATTACTGACAATTTGATAATTGAATTAATAGGCTATATTTTACTGATAACTTAAACTATGCTAAAATAAATGTTACTGGAATAATTTGAGGAAAGTTTCATTTACATAGAACGTGTTGTCCTTCTTAACACCGTAATGCACCTTCGCGTGAAGTGAAAAATCGATTCCTGAGCAATCGATGCCAACTAATTCAGCACCTTCACTTGGGACAGCGCCTTTGTAATGTCGAACTTAAGAGGCAGCGTGTTAAGAAGCTTCCTAAGGGACACTTCGGGGAACACACTTAGGAACAAAAACAACTTCGGTAAGATATATATTTTTGAGTCTTCTTAGCTCGCTAAGAGTGAGCGTTATCGGGGAACCGGGCCCTGGTAAATGGAGTTGTGAACTCAACAAGTAACTGAAAAGTAATCGTAAAAGTAACTTTACCCAACACTGTTTAGGAATCAACACAATTTTGCATTGGTTGCATGTTTCATAAGCTAAAATAAACACACATTTTCCACATGCACAAAAACCTTATGAATCTTATGGTCTGGGCCTAATTTATTTATTTTAATAGACTGATTCCCATATATTAACTGTAGCAAAGTAGCATCTTTGAAGTTGTGTTCTGAAGTAGCAAGTCTAATTAGATACCTATTGACAATGAAATCACAGTTGTTTTGCAGCTATCAGTCCCTGGAACTTGTTTACTGTTTAATGTATATGCCAAATTGAAACCCCATGTTTTGCTATCAAACATATTTTTATAACTAATGGGGTAAACACACATCCATCCCAAAATGTAAGTTATAAAAACTGTTGTATTTTTTATCACAAAAGTCCCAGACTGCAATCTA
Organism: Umbra pygmaea; assembly: GCA_016801145.1. Lineage (NCBI taxonomy): Eukaryota > Metazoa > Chordata > Actinopteri > Esociformes > Umbridae > Umbra > Umbra pygmaea. The sequence continues at coordinate 18,061 of JACXGM010004425.1, read as the reverse complement.
ATCTTAAATTACCATTAAAAAAGTGATTAATCATAACCTGTGAAATGGATTCTAAATCCACAATAAAATTTTCTGGGATGTGAAAAAATCTCCTGGGAGCCTTCTGACATTCCATTTTTTTTAGTATTCTATTGCGAGCACACCTGAATCTACTTGTTAATTAATTATGAAGCCATTGGCTGCTTTATTCTGGTGCGCTATAGCAGTGGTCCCAACCCTCTCCTCGGGGACCCCCAGACAGGCCATATTTTTGTTTTCACCCTGAAATGACACAACTGGTTCAGTTAGTCAACTACACCTTAAGCTTTGACTAATTTAATCAGCGGTGTCATTTCAGGGTTAAAACAAAAACGTGGCCTGACTGGGGCGCCCCATGGAGAGTGTTGGTAACCACTGAGCTAAAGAACTGCAAAATTGAGATGCTGGGGGTCCCCAAGTGACTTCTGATAAATGCATTTAAAATAGTTCTGAATTTATGTGAAGATTTGTGAATACATTTTCCAAAAGATAATTATTTTCTATTTGTTGTTAAGGTGAAGTAAATGGTGACTTGGACTGCATTACAAGGGCTTGATCACTATGTGTAGAGTAAAAACTGTAACAGACACTAACCTTTCCTCTAACAAACAGTAACAAGCCCTCAGATTCCATTTTCTTCTTCTCTACCTTTTAATCTCCCCGGTCTTTAGCTGCATTCACTCCACTGAGTCGGACCCTGTGGAGGCAGACTGGAGTCCATCATGCAATTCATTACCCGTTGCCAGTGGACCCGTGCAGTGACTCAGCCTCTCTATTTTTAATTCCTCGTTGACTTACCTTCTCAAATCACCAGAGGAAACCACACAAAGCAGAAGGATCTTTAAAGACCCGTAATGTCTTTCCACATAGCATACTGCACTTCCTGATTGAACACCTGGAAAGTGCTGCCGCCTCTTTTAGGCCGACTCGTGTAGCTGCACGCAAACCTTTACTCAATCCCGTTGTGTATCAGTTGATACAATTGTATTAAACAGTGTGAATAGACAGACAGTACATTGTTTTGAGCCGGAGAATGAAAGAGCTGATTTTGATGGATTACAGCCTTTAGCTATATATGAGATATCGTCAGTTTGATGAATCACACCCAAGGGTTTCCCTGCTCGTCGAGAATATTGGGAATCCGAAATTGTTTTGCAGATTACAGGAGCGTGCAGTGGTTTAGACCTGCACTGTACTTTTATTAATATTTATGTGCACATAAATCTCTGGGAGCAGCTGTTGGACCTCATCTCAATGAATCATGCATAATGGATGCTGGATTGGTAGATGCCATTATATATTGGGACATTTCTGCCGCTGCTTCCCTTGAGGAAGACTCCGGCTATGTGGCTGGGTGTAATGGAATGTTTATCAAAGCAGCGGGATTAAAGACACGCGACCGCAGTTTGTCGTCTTCCATATTCCTCTGCATGCTGTCAGATATACCGTAGAATAAATCTGGCTTAATCCCTTGTAATAGACTGGTGAACAAATCCAGTCCCACCTATGGAAAATCACAGCTGCCTAGTGTGTAGAGGTGAAATTGCTGTTTGGAACCGCCTAGTGGAGATTTCTCGATGTTTTTTAGTATGCTTTTGATAGCTCTGTGTTGTGGCATGCCAATTGAAAATATTTGTTGTATTTTTATCTCAGCATTCGTTTTGTTCATATTTTGTATATTTCATATTAATTATTATGCCTATATATATATATATATATATATATATATTATTTCTTACCAAACTCTGTGTCTTGCCATTACCAGATAACAAATATGGTGACATAAGTCTTGTGTGGTAGTCAGATGTTTGGATTCTTGAAATTACTTTTGAATGAATATTTTGAACGACTATTTTGAATGACTATTTTGTCTTCTCAGGAAAGATGATTTTAGAGGTTCAGCTGAAGATAAAATCGGTAAATGTTTCTTTCAATTTGTCTTGGTACATCAAATGCACATAGCTGCATACTAACAAAGCATAAAAGTTTGCATAAGTGACGTTAAGGTACCAATGAAATAGCACAATCTAAATAAATCTCAAATCCCCGAAGCTGTTCTACAAGTTCCATCACTAAATAGGAATACTGTCCTGTATATCAAGCAGTGATACAGTAATGACAGCTGTGAGTGATGCACCTTAAACACTTGGCAGTCCAATATTGTGGCAAATAGTTTCAGGACGTACAGTTGCTTCCCAAATAAATATAAAACCGTATCAGCGGGTTGAAAAGGCCATCTAGAGTAGGTATACTTTTCAATACCCCCCTTCACGATTCCCAGGAGAGCCTTATGAGAGCATCTCCAGATAGTCTTGTCCCTCTGAAGTTGCTGAATCTGCCCTTGGGTCCGCGAGAGCAGAAGCACTTCAGAGCTATTGCTTCAGCTCGCTCTCCAGTCTTCATTCTCGCGCCGTCTCTCTCTAGCTTTTATGTGCTCTTCTTAAAGAAGAAAGAGTTGGAACGACAGCTCTGCACTCTGACCTTGGAGAGGGTAGGCTAGCTACTAAAGAAAGATCTAGTTTTAGAAATAATCAGTAATAATCGATAGGTGTATCAGCATTATTATTACATAATGTCCGCGTGTCGGTGTGTCTGTCTGCGCACGTACACACGTTCTTTAAAAAAAGTACTATATTTTAACTCTATTTAAATAGTTAGCTAAGTTGAGATTGTGTAAGCACATTTTCAAATAAAAGGCGTTGTCTCTGCAATGTAGTAGTTCGAGGGGACTAATACCATAAAAGGCAAAGTACAAGATTCAATTGCAAAGTGCTGTCTGATATCTCTATTGAACTAAAAGGTTTCTGTTTTTCAGAGGGATTTCTACCCTTATCGAATATGGTAGAAAGATGCCATGATGAATCATATTTCAGCGTAGTTGAAGTAGGCTAGGGGATACTGTACGCTTGGTTCATAAGTGGATTTCTTACCAAAGAAATGAAATCAGAAGACAGAACACAAAAAATGGAGCAATGGAAACTTTTGCTTTTAAGGAAGCAGATCTCTCTACAAATCTGACAAAGTGTGATTTGAGGTAATAAGTTAAAATGTAATCTACATCGTTTTCAAAAGTGCACAAAGTAACGCGATTTTGTCTACAAGACTCCCTGAAATCCAAATGATCATTCTAAACAATACAAATATCTACAAAATAGTACAGAAATTGTGAATATTGCTCTATCATATTTACAATCGATGGAACTATGTATATAGTGGAGTAGCTTTTTTTCATCATTATACTGAAGCCCAAACGCCAAGACTTTGACAGATGGCGGTGTCAAGAAGCAGTCCATCATGGAGCAGTGGCTTGTATCAATACAGCCATCTGACATCACAGTTTGAAAACATACGGCAAATGATTCACTGTAGATCAGTGGCTTAGTTACAGTATATCAGTCAATTGAGTGTGTGTGACTTTGAGTGTGTGTGTGCGCGCGCTTGAATGTGGGCCAATGGGTGATGAATAGGAAAACATAGTGTTGATGACATATGTGTTGGATGCCGTGTTAATGATGCCCCCTAGAGTTTGAGACTTCTTTCTGTACGATATAAATATGTGTATATTATATATATATGTATATATATAATATTGTAGAAAGAAGTAGCCTACACAAACTGTGTCTTGTAAGATAATGATAAAAGGTTTACCCAAGCACACAAACTCTATACAGGGTGGGCTGAATGATAAAGACGCATTCCTTGATTTTGGGTGATATTTAGAACTATTTACAGTATGCTTCTAGGTTCTTAAGAATGTGAATTTAGTCACCCTAGAGCTAAAACTGGTCAGGACACTTAATTTCTCTGAAGTGTCTGATCGTATTTTCTCTCTTGATCTCCTGGGTCTAGAGGTTGTGCTCGCCCTGGAAACTCATTAGATCACCTATAGCTCTGGTTTGATTGACAGCTCTGTCAACGGGACTTCCTCTACTGTAGGACACCATACGTTATACATTTGTTGGGAATTCCCTGCCTGATGCTCAGTAAGGGTTCAACTTACGGTTGAGGGCAGAATGTAAGGGGAAGTATAAACGTGTGCTGGGGGCTTATTTTATGAGTACGTGCTCCTGCAACTGTTCAATAAACTAAGAGAAGATTTTGAACTTTGACTTGCTCATTTCATGAATTCACATGGTGGCAGATGTTTGAGCCAAGATATACTGTGTGAACGTGATATACAGTATGGCGAATTTTAACCCACCTGGAAACTTCTCGTTTGACAAGCCAACTGAGTGGCTCTTGTGGAAGCAATGCTTTGTGAGATTCAGGTGTTCTCCAAAACTCGACGAAGACGATGGTGAAGTGCAGGTCAGTTGTCTCATTTATGTGATGGGAAGTGAGGCAGAGAACATCTTCAGGTCTTTTACCTTCGTGGGAAATAATGACAAAATGGACTTTGAAATAGTGATCAAAATGTTCGATGAGTATTTCTGTCCAAAAAGAAATGTCATTGACGAACATGCCTGCTTTCATCAGACAGTGCAGCGGCCGGGAGAAAAGGCAGAGACTTTTATCAGAGCCCTCTACGAGCTCTTGGAGCCCTGTAATTTCGACGCAATTCAGGACGAGAATATCCTCGACCGAATTGTATTGGGCATTTTAGATTAAGAGCTCTCTCGCAAGCTACAATTAACAGCAGACCTCACTTTGGCGAAAACCATTAAAATGGTTCGGCAGTCAGAAGAAGTTACTCAGCAAGTAAGCCTACAGGGGGAAGCTGTGGGTGCCGTGCACGAGATTGATTGCACACTCGCACACTCGCAACACAAAACGGCGCGGGAAGCCAAAAGCCAATAAAAGAGCTGTAATTGAACAAAACTGAAAATGTGGCAGATGTGGGAAAATGCAGCACAGAAGAGAGGAACGATGTCCAGCAATTAAGTCCACCTGTAACAAATGTATGAAAATTGGACATTGGGCCAAAGCGTGTCACACTAAGTCAGTGAGTGAAGTTACTGAACAAAGAGAACAGGCTACAAGCTCTTTGGGGTCAGTGAATAAGGCGGATTGGTGTGAGGGGCAATGGACTGTGCAGCTTTTGATTGGTGCCACACGGGTGATATTTGAGATTGACACAGGGGCTGATGCTAGTGTATTGTGTGAAGAGACTTTTCAACACACTTGCAGCCATCATGCATCTCACTATACAGCCCTGGAGGACAGCTCAACACAGAAATAGAATGGATAGAAAGGCCATTGAACTGCTTGGAGTGGTCATTCAATTAGTACACAACAAAATGGCGATTGTTGTTAGTTGTCATGGTGACAACACATGAATCGGTGTAATGCGGAAGTAGGCCGCTAGATCTTTGCAAAGGAATGGTACACATAAAAATGGCTGCCACGCTGACCATTCTGCTACATTGATTTGAATTGGAATGTCCTTTCTATCAATTCCATTTCTATGGCTCAACTGTTTGTTTCAGGCTATAACAGAATATAAAGAGAAGCAATATTCCTTTCCTGTATATGTTATACGAGGAGACAGTGTGAACAACCTACTCAGCAGGTCAGCAGCACCAGAAAGGCCTTGTGAAAAGAATTGAGGATGTCCATGAGGCATTTGGAGACAATAAAAGAAAATGCAATACACACAGCACGAACGATTCCCCTACCACTGATGCAGAAAGTTAAAGTGGAACTGAAACAGATGGAGGACAATGATATCATAGAGCGAGTGACCGAGCCAACAGATCGGTGTGCACCAATGGGACCGGTCCTTAAGAAGATTGGGGACGGGCGAGTTTGTGTCAACCTTCAAGGGTTAAACCAAGCTGTTGAAAGGGAGCGTTTTATCCCTGCCTACCATGGAGGAGATCATCGCAAAGCTGAGCGAGGCTACAGTATTCTCCTCATTGGAGGCAGCAAGTGGATTCTGGCAGATGCCTCTCCATCCTGAAAGCAGTAAGCTGACCACATTCATTACTCAGTTTTCCAGATATTGTTTCAACAGACTGCCATTTGGCATTACAATTGTCACTAAGATATTTCAGTAAAAATGTCTGAGACACATCAAGTCCTGGAGGGCCTTGACGTGTTCATGGATGATATCCTTGTGTACCACTATAGAAGAGCATGACGCATGCTTGAAAGAAGTTCTCCAGAAAATAGAGTTAGCTGGACTAAAGCTAAACTGAGACAAGTGCGTTCTCTCAACAAAAGGAGCTATGCTTCCTGGGTAACATGGTTTATATATCGGGTGCTAGGCCAGACCCAGAGAAGGTAGAAACAACTAAGTGTCTACACCCACCTGAAAATCTCCCTGAGCTCAAACAAGTACTAGGCATGGTAAATTACTTAGGGAAGTACATACCTAACCTCTCTACTGTGGACATAGGGATACTCAAAGCAAGCTGCGTTTGAACACCTCAAAGAGCTATTGACAACTGCACCTGTTATTACCTTTAAGATGTAAACAGAGCTACAGTATTTACTGCAGACACAAGCAGCTATGGACTCGAGGGGTGTTACTTCAACTACATGGAAAGGATTGTAAGCTAGTAGCTTATTGTTCCAGGAGACTCACGGAGGCGGAAACCCGGTATGCACCGAATTGAGAAAGAGTGTCTGGCGAGTTTCTGGGCCTATGAGAGATTCGAGAAATACCTCTATGGCCTGGATGGCTTCAAACTTGTGACAGATCATAAGCCACTGGTACATCATGTCAACAGCAAGGACCTTGATAATGTCCCACTGTGCTGACAAAGAATGCTGATGGTTCTCAGAAGATTTGAGCCAACCGCAGAACATGCCCCAGGAAAAACTTTAGTAGTGGCGAACACACTGTCACGGAGTCCACCGAGAGACGGTGCAAAAGAGAGACGCACACACAGACGTTGAATGTTATGTAGTAGTAGTAGTAGTAGTATTACAGTAGTAGTACTTTATTGTTCAGCCTTAGCTGAACATTGGTCTTTGTTAGGGGGACATGCAGGGCTGCCTGCAACCCAGAAGAAAATTGACTGCATCATGGCAGCCACAGCAGCTGATGACCATCTCCAGGCTGTGATCAAGCTCATCAAGTCTGGGTGCCCAGAGCACATAAGTAGGACCCCAAGCTCAGTCAGGGAGTTCCTCCATGTCAGATGTGAACTGTCAGAGTATAATGGTATTGTCACTAGGGCATGGTTGTGCCACAGTCCTTAAGAGCTGACATTCGAAAAAGAATACATGAAGGGCATCAGGGCCTGACATAGTGCAGAGAGAGGGCCAATGCCTCAGTATGGTGGCCAGGAAACTCTTCTGATATAAAAAGTCATGCCATGTCAGTCGTGTTGTGAGCTGAGAAGAGCACAGCTGAAGAAGTTTATTCTCAACACCTCTGCCTGACTGGCCATGGAAGAGGACTGCACTGGACTTGTGTGAACACAATAAGCAGAATTATCCGCTCATATCAGACTATTATTCAAGGTTTATAGAGATACTGCATCTACCTACCACAACACATGCCCTGGTTATCCAGAAGCTGAAGGCAACCTTTGCCTGATTTGGAATTGCAGATGAAGTTATAAGTGACAATGGGCCACAGTTTTCTAGTGTGGAGTTCCAAGAGCTGGCAAGACAGTTGGATGTTAAGCACATTACGTCCAGTCCACATAACCCTCAAGGCAGTGGTCATGCGGAGAGGGCAGTACAAACTGCCAATAGGATCCTTAAACAGGATGACCCGTGGCTTGCCCTAATGCACTACAGTCAGAGCCGCGCTAGCTATAGGCAAAAACCATTTGCCTGGTAACACTATATTATGCCGGCAACACAAACTCTGATTTTCCTTTTAAAAATAATAGCGCTCGTAATTCATTACAATAATCTTTGTAAAAATGTAAAATGTAATTGTGTTTTCACGAGATACTGATAATATATTCAATCAAATTGTGTGTACAACTTATTTGTTACTTTTTAAAATGTAAAGTTATTAAAAAAATGTTAAATTATTTTTTGCTATCACATACACTTTGTTGTTTCTTTACACACAATACAATTGCATTTGGTTACAATTCACTAGATTTATAATGAATTAACAATGATTATTGCAATGAATTAGATGAGTGCTATTATTTTGAAAAAGCAAAAATCTGAGATTGTGTTGCTGGCATAATAGTGTTGCCAGGCGAACGGTTCTTGCCTTTAGCTAGGGCCAGCTCTGGCTACAGGTCAACACTATGCTCAACTACAGGGGCCAACCCGGCAGAGCTCCTCATGGGTAGAAAGATCAGAATGACTCTACCCACTCTGGAGAAAAATCTTCTGCACAAAAGGCCCAACAGGAAGCTCATTAAGCAGAAAGATGCATTGGAGAAAAAAAAAACAAGCCTTCTATTATGAAAAGTGTCATGGGGTCAGTCTGCCTGGTCTTAGGACATGTGATTCACTCCTTACCAAGCTGGATCATGAGGAGAGTGCCACACCGAGGTCTTAACTCATCGAAACACAGCAAGGAAGGACCTGGAGATTTAACCGGCTTCACCTTCAGGTGATGGCTACTCCACAGCCAGCTGAAGCCTTGCTACCAACCCCTGCTGAAAATGCCCTGAATTACACTACGACAGACAATTCTGTTACCACAGAGACTGTTGTATCCACCCAGAGTGCTGATACTCCTGAGTTTGAACAGGGACTGATAATTACAAGGTCTGGCAAAAATAAAGATACAAATAAATAAGACATTGGACTTAAAAGATGTGGATGGACATGGTTATAATGTACACCAAATGCTGGGTCTATTTTCTTGTTTTGCTTTCCTGTATACTGGGCATGAATAGGCTTTTCTTTCCTTAGGTGAAGAAATGTGAGTTGAACCAGGCTACTGAGTATAGAAGCCAGGGATTCTTGCTATTTGGAGGTGTTGGTTAAGACGTTCTTTCAACAGTTGTGTTATGTGTTAATACATAGAAAGACAAAATATATATTTGAAAAGGGGAGGGATCATATAATGGTATGGTTTTTGGTTGATGACAGTGGCTTATGGTTGAGGGCAGAACATAAGGGGAAGAAAAAAATGTTATTTTATGAGTAAGTGCACCTGCAACTGTTCAATAAACCAAGAAAAGTGTTTGTACTTTGACTTGCTCATTTCATGAATTGACAGAAACACATCAGGTTTCAAGCTACTGTAACTACGGTAAGACAATGATAATACTTAGATTGTGCATATAATATAAACAATATACAACACTAGTATTCTCCTAGCAACACTTCAGATGATGTCAAATGTTCAGTATAATGAGAAAAGCTTCAAAATAAAAGCCTGGATATCAATGCATATCAAAGTGAATAATTCCTTAATTAGATTTGTGAACTATAAACAAAGGCCAGATTTATGATGTTTTAAGCATGTAGAAAGATTGAGTTGTGAATGTGAGAGTGATGTAGGTCCCTGTTATTGTGTTGCTAGCTATACTGTCTCAAGTGCCTGAGGATTTGAGACCATATTTGTATTAAACACATCATAGTGAACATTTATCCATAGAACATGTTTCGGCACGAGCGATAGTTTAGTTTTTATAGAGCAATCTGCATATTAGAGATGCGCGGTTGGCGGTTTCAGCTGCGCACTCCGTGGATAAACCGCGGATCGGGTGGATGATGTGTCGAACAGTAGTATTTTAATTAAATTTGGGCGGGTAACAGTTGAACCAATCAAATGAAAAAATACATACATACATTGTTATATATTGTTACCTACATCCGAAAAAAATCAAGCATACTTTGAAATAGTCAAATACACTAAAGGTAACAAAAAGTTAAAATAAGTAGCCTGTGGTAGCCTACCAGCATTTTGTCCTCTTCAGTGTGCAATAAGAAAGTACAATACAGTACAAGTTGACTGATGATTAATCTCCCATGTTGCGTCTCGTTCTATACTAAGAATGCACTCAAGAGCTAAACTTCTACAAGCTTAATAACACCCACAGCAAAAACCCAGGGTAAAAAAAAATAGTTGAACTTTGCCCATTAATTTGGCAAGCAGGCAAGTTTTGTTTTTTTATAGACAATTAAAAATGTTAACATGCACAATGCACTGTTTCAGCGAATCGGAATGAATAGAGTTGGCGTTACTTTAATATCCAGACTACATAGTTTGTTTATTTTATGATTGTTAGACATGATTGCATAAAATTTATTGCACTGTCTGCTTGAAAAAGACGCACTCTCTTCCCATGCATTCAAAACTAATGGGAGTCTTCAGAACTGGCTTGTCTTAATGACATGACAGTAAGAGTGCCTAGAGTTAATTCATTAATAATCCAACAATGTGATTTGATGAGTACATATGATGAGAATTACAGGACTCTCTTTTTTTTAAGTGGGAGAACTTGCACAATTGGTGGCTGACTAAATATTTTTTTGCCCCACTGTAGTGTTGCTGAAAGAATGGATATATATACAACACATCCAGGCTAAAATGGGGGACCTACATTTTTTTTGCTATTACAAAAATCGCAGACTGTATCTTTAACCTCCTATTAGAGAATGACCAGGAAATTGACTCCATAGAACACTTTCAGGGTTCATTAACAGCCTCTACCCATTCCAACACAGAGGGTAAATCCAAGCTAAATTAGATTGCAGAGTCAAATTAATTTTATTGGGGACTGAAACTACTGAATTCCACTGATACCTGCTGAACTCAATTTGTGTTTCTGGTGCCCAGTGGCCATAAATTAAGAGGCAGGTGAAAATTCACATGAGAGCTCACATGGCTTGGGGGCCATCTTGGTTGAAACCTTTCTCATTGTTTTTAGAAATTGCATTATTGTTAATTGATTTACAGATCATCCCTAAATGACCTTTCTTTGACTGTAGAAGGTAATTGAGACGCTGTGAACAGAGGACGTATTATTCCTTGAAAGTTAAATACAGAACTTATAAATCAATAAAATATTGTTAACCTGCGAGTGGTCTATTTTACTGCATATTTTACAGCTTGTTGCCTGGATTCTGAATCCTGATGATAACGAGGTCAAGCAGAGAACACATCTTGCTCATGACTATCTGGAGATTTTGTATGACTTGCAATATGTACTACTTCCTCAGATTTGTTCTATCAGCAACACTCGCTGTAACCTCATCATCATGCCATAAAGTGTCTGAGCAGATGGCCTATCAGCCTTCGAATTCTGACACATGGAGAACACACCGTGTCATAACACACCAGTTATTTCGACAGGGCCTGCAGTATGTACAGAGAGAGGAGAGAAGCACACCCAACTGTTCACACTCTGTTTCACAAACACTAGAGCTGGATGTGTTAATTGAGAGTTTAGGACCTGTACTGGTAGTCAGATTGTCAAACCATGGGAGAAATGTTTCATCGGATGGTTGAGGAGAAGAAGGTACTGTATAAAGGTGCATATGTGGTGCCATTTTGATGAACTAAGTGAGGGTGTTTATGTCAGAGATATTGAATCACCAGCTGCATACAGACCACATTTAATCAACCAGCATCAAAACTAGTGACTCTTTCAAATACAATTCCTGTTGAATTACTGTATTGATCCAAGGACCATCAGCTAGACTTAATCAATACCCTCTGACTGCAACAACTTAAAAAAAGAAGATAAATAAATGCTTATCCATTCATTTTTTATTATCATATTTACTATGTGTAGGATCCAACTGAAAAAAGATATACTTTACAACAACAGGCAGTTGCTGATTTTGGGATTGTTTTTTCCAATAGAATACTACTGAGACTGCAATGGAAGAATCACTTATCACCTGGAACTATATTCACATCTCATCAGAAAAACAAAATTACCCAGTCTGTTGACAATATACTGTTGAACATGTTATGCAAGTAATATTGTGTTATGTTTCTTTCAGGTTGGTAACATCGCTACTAATGTTGCTGTTGTGTAACTCCGGGCACAACGCTGCATGCCCAGGCATGGTATATTGACTTGTTTCTTTGAGCAAAGCACAGTAGGAAACCTTTCAATGGGAATTCAATACTGTCTGCCCATTCGGAGCTATTGGCTGTCTAAGACGCAGTCTGAATTCAAAGAGGAATTAGCAAGGATTTGAAACTTTGAGGGATGAAGTTGCTTTGAGGTCTCTGAATTTTAATCACATCTTCAAATCTTTGTTTGATAATAGCCCACTGCAGCTGTGAGAAACAAGTAGCTAGCAGGAGGGTAATTGTAATTGCGCAGAGGTGGGGGGGGGCAGCTGTTTCCTTTGCAATACCATCAATGATGTCACACCTGAGATATTTAAGTTTTTTATTTATTTTTATTTGTATGAACTGTTGTTTTGCTGAGTAAAGTTTAAAGTGAACGAAAAAAAAGAATTAACTGTTTGTCTCTATTTTTTTTAATTGTCCAAAATCTGGGGTTCTGCGTGGTGTAGTGGGCTATATCGGGGTGATGCAAATTGGTACTAGCGTAACTTGGCACATGACGTCATTCTACAGAGAGGGACATGGTGATTTATTGAAACCAAGTGAAGGGCCACATACTACAGAAATATGTGAGAAAATAAGAAAAGTTATTTCATCGAATTACCTCCCCGGACACAAGTACATGCATAGCCTACAGAATATTAAATGTTTATTCACTCGGGTGCAGATCAGGCACCTGTGATTTCAAATGCAGACGCATAGTTTTAACCCTTCCACAAACTTCGCTTAGTGACTAAAGGCTTCTGTAATGAATGAGCAGAGTGATTAAAATGACCCATTGTGAGGGGAGAATTATTTTAATGACAAATAATGCCAAAAAAATAAACAAGCGGCAAGCATTTGACCTTTGTAGATTGTAATGGATTGTGGCGTGAGAGAGGCCAACGGCATTTCTCCCCTATTCTATCCAAGTGCATTCCATCCAAAGGATTAGCACCTTGGAGAGCGCCCCACGCTCACAGCTCAGCAAACAGAGATGTAAGAGAAAACAGACACAATGCAGCAGATCTCCAAACCATGGAATGGGTTGAAGACCCAGGTGCAACTCAACACCACAGCTGTCGCTAGTTACTGCTAATGAGGATCTCTATAAAACCACCACTCCTGGCAACAGCAGGTGAGCAGTATATGGTGGACCCTCAAACGCTGTGCTATTTGTTTCTCTATTCTATACTTTCTTCTTCCCCTGTTTTAACTATTTTGTCAAGGCATTAGAGTGCCCAGATTGTAAGGCTCCTTAAGAACATGGATGACACATTTTGCCAGTTAGCTCAAGTGGCGACTTGGCAACAACAACTAGCAGACCAGCTTGCCCAGTGCCGGCCCGAGCCTTTTGGGGGCCCTAAGCAGTATTTGATTTGGGGGCCCCCTCCCACCACGAGGAGTCAACTGTGCACTCGGCAGGGGGCCCCAAGCAGTCGCTTAGTTCACTTATGCCTTGGGCCGGCCCCGAGCTCCTTTGCCCTGCCTTAACGAACCCCGGACCTCGGCCATCCAGCGCTTGACAAAGCTCACACCCCATGACAATGTCGATGCCTACCTACATGCCATTGAGCTGGTGGCCGAGAGGGAAGGGTGGAGACCAGAAGAGTGAGACTGGGCCCATTCTTTACTGGAGAGGCCCAACAGGCCTATTATGCCCTGCCACTCCCAGAAGCCCATGCCTACCATTGACTAAAGGAGGAGATACTTGCCCACATGGTGTTAATGAAACGACTGCGGGGCAACAGTTCCATGACTGGAAATATCACCCAGTGGTACCCGTCCGGACACAAATATCCCAACTCCACTGTGTGGGGGAAAGGTGGCTACAATCGAATGGTTTGAGTCCGGCGGAGATTGTCAGCCGAGTAGCCATAGACCGGTTTCTCTGTTGCCTACCCCTGGAGGAAAGAAAGGTAGTAGAGCAGGGGCCTCCGGCCACATCCCAGGAACTGATTGAATTAGTAGAACAAGTGGACATGGCCCTTCCGTTGGATGAGGACCCTCTGTCCTGGCAACAGAACACCGAAAAAAACGGAGCACCTCAGACCCAGCGACCCCGGAGAAAAGAATGATGACCTCTGCCTCAGCGGGACAACCCATGCCCACCGACCCAGGATGTGGCCCTTTCCCCCCTAATGCTTGGCTGGCGGGATGTCTATTCCACAAAAAGGGGTGCACTGGTCCCCACAACTACTGGCTGCAGCTTCAGGAATGCCAAACCCTACACTGGACACTGGGAGTACGGTCACCGTTGTGAGACCCATGGCCCTCCCAGCGGGGCACCCCTGCCCAGGAACTCTCCCTCTGACCTGCATCTATGGGGACGTCCAGCAGGTGTCAGCTGCTACAATGACCATTGCAGGACCCCCAGATAAATGGCACGTAACAGTGGGGGTCGTAAAGGACTTTTCGGTGACCCGGCTCCTGGGCCGAGACTGGCCTTAATTTCATGCCCTGTTGACCAAGGGATCCCCCAAAAAAGGGTCTGTGCGGAGGCCCACATGGAGAAGACAGGTCCAGCAGCCCCAAAAGAACACTGCACCACCTTCCTCATGGAGGAGGAGACTGGGGATGCTGATCAGGAAGTTCTTCCCCCTCAGGCCACCTGGGGGGTACCTTCCCAAAAGAGCAGATAGAGGATGACAGGTTAAAGCACTGCTGGAATCAGGTCCTCATAGTGGACGGATGACCATGCTCAGAGGGAACACTGCCTGACGCCTATTTCGTCATATGCAACGACTTGTTGTACTACCAAACACTGAGTCACGGTGAAGCCGTGGACCTATTAGTAGTGCCAAAAACCAAAACCAACATCATGCTAGAGCTAGCTATGCAGATGCAGTTCCCTTGTGGAGGGTAACCTCAAAGGTGGTGGCAAAGGAGTTACTCTTCCTTTTCAGCCAGTTGGGCATCCCCAAGGACCTACTGACTGACCAGGGGACACCTTTTGTATCCCTATTGATGAATCAACTATGCCGTCTCCTCCAGGTACACCAGCTCCATACCTCCATCTACCAACCTCAAACAGATGGCCCGACTCAGCTCTTCAACCAGAAGCTAAAGCGCATGCTCTGGAAGGTTACCAGTGAGGATGATAGAGACAGGGACCTGATGCTCCCCTATGTGCTCTTTAAGTGCGGGACATTCCACAGGGCTCTACATGGTTCTCCCCCTTTGAGCTTCTGTGTGGCCGGTGACCCCGGGGCTTACTTGATGTGGCCTAGGAACAGCAACCCTCACCACTCCATCATTGAACATGTACAGGACATGCAGGACCAGATGGAAAGACTTCTGCCCCTAGTCAGGCAGAACATGTCTACAATCACGTGTTCCAACCTGGGAACAAGGTGCTGGTGCTTGTCTTCACCATGGCTTGTAAGTTCCTAGCAACCTGGCAAGGGCACTACACCATAAATGAGCTAAATAAGCTCATGGACCAGTTTCTCCAGGTCTTCTCCACCCAGCCCGGTTGAATCCATGTGATCTTGTACCACATCCACACAGAACCAGGCATGGACATCGTTGAGTGGTGTCCAAGCCGGATGGCACCCTATGTTTTTGCAATGACTTCCAGAGGCTCAACGAGGTGTCCCATTTTAACAGCTACCACAGGTCCCAGGTCGACGACCTCGTAGAACACCTTGGCCTGCTAAAGATCCACCTTAGACCTGACCAAGGGGTACTGGCAGGTGCCATTGTTCCCCCCTGCTCAGGCCAATTAAGCTTTTAGCACCCTCAGCGGTCATTGGCAGATTCGAGTCCTGTCATTTGGCCTCTATGGGGCACCGGACACGTTCCAACTTCTGATGGACATCCTGCTCCGACCCCATAAGAGTAACACGGCCACCTACCTCAATGACGTGGTCATCCATGCGGGGAGTTGGGAGAAACACCAGCTCCGCCTATGAAAGGTCCTAGCGTAGCTCAAGAGGGCAGAATACCTGGGTTACCTAATCAAATGGGGCCAGCAGACACCACAGGAAAAATAAGTGGAAGTGGTACGTGCATTTCCGTGACCCCACATCAAGACCCAGGTACATGCCTTTTTGGGTTTGGCTGAATATTACTGCCATTTTGTCTGTCACTTCTCCTCTATAGCTGCCCCTCTGACAGATAAGACAAAGCAAGGATAGCTGGAGAGGGTGGAGTGAACCCCGGCTGCAGACGGAGCCTAACAGCAGATGTGGATGGCCCTCACTTCCGAGCCTGTGATGCGCGCGCCAGACTTCGCCCTGCCGTTCACTCTGCAGATGGATGCATCTGGCCTGGAAGTGGTGCTGTCCCAGGCCTTTGATGGTGAGGAGCATCCGGTGCCCTTTATCAGCAAGAAACTGAACCCATCTGAGACAAGATATGCCGCGGTGGAACGGGAGGCCCTGGCCATCAGATGTTCAGTTCAGGAGTTCAGGTACAACCTCTGAGAGGGACTCTTCAACCTGGTGACTGACCATGCGCCACTACACTGGGCGGCCAGGGCAAAGGACTCCAATGCCAGGATAACAAGTTGGTTCCTAGACATCCAAGACTTCCTTTGCTGTGAAACACTGGGCTGGGACGCAGCATGGCAACACGTATGGCCTGTCCCACTTCCGGTTCCTGTCAACTCTGGAGAGGGGCTCGATGCCTGGGGGGGAGTGTGGCATGAGAGAGAGGCTGGTGGTGTCTCACCCTGCTAACTGCGTTCGTTTTGGGCCTGTAGACATCCAGTCATTATGCTACTTCTGTTAACTTTAGCTTCTATCATACTAGAGCAGATATGTACATATTCTATTCACATATTCCTTCCTCTGATTATCAAGATGGAGATGAAGGGGGGTATGCAAACACTGAACAGTTCCTTTAATCATGAGAAGTTAGAGATGAAAAAGTCACACAGAACCAAAAACTAACTTCTCTTTTTGGCCCATGACTGAGTGTAATTTCAAAACAAACCCACTTTTTGTTCTTCCTTCAATGTTTTTGTCAGCTTGACTTCTCTGCCGCTGCTATTTTCTAATCAAGGCAAGCTTTGCCTTTCCATAGTTTTACATCAGATTTTTCTCCATACAAATTGCTATGTAAGAACTATGATTTACGTGTCATTTGCATATTCATGGCTGTCAGTCAGTGAGAGAGGATTACATTGCATCATTTCTACAGACAGTTTAGGCCAGCATGAAATGCATTGGTCTGATCTTTTGCATTTAAATAATGTGAATCAATAGTCCATAGGATCACACAGTCCCTGGACTGCCCTCATACAAAGCAATCACAGATGTATATATCAGTAGATTATTCAATAAGTGGAGAAAATTGGCTAAAACATAATCAGGTCTTTATTAATTTATTTATGAGTTATGTGTGGAAATTAACAGATAAAATAAAAGAAGGCGATTTTACATGCATGTCTTTTTAAATTATTTTTAATTTGATGACTGGAGTCCATGTGTTTGTGTGTATTTACAGTCATGGGTATTACCATGTAACTAAAATCTCAAAACATAATGTTATATAGTGTCCCCAATACAAGAAGTATAGTCTGCAGTCTGGGAAGAGTGTGTTTAGCTTTGACTCATCATCTGAAAACACATTGCAGAACATCCTGAAACTAGATGTTTCTCCTAAATGTTGATTCTTCCTTACGGATTGTTATTTAAAACTCTCCTATTCACTATCCTTGTCTTAGCTTCTAATGTTTTGTGTCTTAATGAAGATATGGGCATTTCAAAGTGACCTCTGGTTAAATAAAATGAGTAATAAATAAGAAACTAATGATTTCTGGGCTCTGGCGCATGTGTAAAGTAGGATTCAGTATCAGGGCCTAGGGGGAGGAGTTATTCCTGGTAGAGTAAGGACTGCAATGTGAGCTCTGAGGATGGGCACACAGACCCTTGCATGTATTGCTTCGAAATATATAATTCAATAGAATTAAAGCAATGTGTATAAGATAGACAGTTTGGCATTTCTTTCTATCCGTAAGTAGATACATTGTGGATATTAAATGTACAATAAAGTCATTTAGTAGATGATTTAATCGAGAGACAAAAGTGCATACATTTTCATACTGTTTCGTCTTGTTCTCCCCAACGAGACCCCATGTTTTTAGGTTGGTATTCCTAATAGCTACTGTTTTATGTTTTATATGTCGCTGTCCATGGTCCTGAGCCTCAGTTAATG
>JACXGM010004424.1:5165-38285 GCA_016801145.1 Umbra pygmaea | reverse complement strand
CCATTATATTGTTATGTTTTGTGCTTTACTGACAAAATTAAGTGGAAAATAAATGTTTTGGGTTTACTGTACTTTGTTGACGTTAAAATGTATTTAAAAAAATATGGTATCGAAAAAAGTATCGTTAAGGAACCGGTATCGAAACTGAGGTATCGAAATTGGCACCGGATCAAAAGATTTTGAACGATGCCCAGCCCTATTGGATGGAGAGCGTTTGTGAACAGCAGTTTTCAGTTTTTTCCACAGATTCTCGATTGGATTCAGGTCTGGACTTTGACTTGGCCATTCTAACACATCTAACAAATATGTTTATTTGTGAACCATTCCATTTTAGATTTTGCTTTATGTTTTGGATCATTTTCTTGTTGGAAGACAAATCTCCGTCCCAGTCTCAGGGCTTTTGCAGACTCCATCAGGTTCTTCCAGAATGGTCCTGTATTTGGCTCCATCCATCTTCCCTAAAGATAAGCAGGCGCAAACCATGATGCTGCCACCACCATGTTTGACAGTGGGGATGATGTGTTCAGGGTGATGAGCTGTGTTGCTTTTACGCCAAACATAACGTTTTGCATTGTTGCCAAAAAGTTTGATTTTGGTTTCATCTGACCAGAGCACCTTCTTCCACATGTTTAGTGTGGAAGTCTCCCAGGTGGCTTGTGGCAAACTTTAAACAACACTTTTTATGGATATCTTTCAGAAATGGCTTTCCTTTTGCCACTCTTCCATAAAGGCCAGATTTGTCCAGTATATGACTGATTGTTGTCCTATGGACAGACTCGCCCACCTCAGCTGTAGATCTCTGCAGTTCATCCAGAGTGATCAGGGGCCTCTTGGCTGCATCTCTGATCAGTCTTCTCCTTGTATGAGCTGAAAGTTTAGAGGGACGGCCAGGTCTTGGTAGATTTGCAGTGGTCTGATTCTCCTTCCATTTCAATATTATCGCTTGCACAGTGCTCCTTGGGATGTTTAAAGCTTGGAAAATCTTTCTGTATCCAAATCCGGCTTTAAACTTCTTCACAACAGGCCAAGACCACTGACTATCATTACATAGCTTGTCCTGCAATGCAGCAACTTACGTCATTGTGTTGACATGAATTTTAAAACTTAGTGTACAGTCAAGTGTAAGTAACAGGCTCACTGGCTAGCTAGCTCCTGGTGTATCTTTACTACAGCAGACCCAGCAGATGTTCATTGTTGTCGCATTCAACAGTCTAGGAAAGCTAAAATACTGTCTTGATTACTTGTTTTCAAAACATACTGTTACTAATGGATCTCCACCTCCAGTACATTTTCATTGTGTTTCTGTATTTGCCTGCATATGATATTGTGGTGACGTCGTGTCTGATCCTACGACCCAAACTATGACCTACGACCTAACCTACGAACCCGGACAGAACTGATTATTGTTTCCACAGTCGACATCAGTCTGAGTTAGTTAGCTATTGCGCTTAGCCAGTAACTAGCTAGGTAGTCTATTTCTTGTGTGCGTGCATATTGTGTGATAATTGCGTTATATAATGAAAACATTGGTGATGGAATTTTGCTCAATCTCTACCATTTGGAATTAGCTGGGTGGTATAGCTCTTGGTCAACTTCTGGGTAATTAGTGACTGATATATGTAGATATAGCTAGGTCATATAGTTTAAGACTGACTGATTCATTGGGACTATTAGCTACGTCCCGGGGATGCCTTTCTTTATCATTGTCTACACAACACAGCCTGATTAGGTGAGCTACTGTAATCGCTGTGTTTCCTATATGTCATTGCATGTGTTGTAATTGCTTCCATAATATAATTAATTAGTAAACAGTAATAAAAGTAATTATTCAGCTAGCTTTTTGTCAATCTTGTTTGTTGGAGAGCTAGCTGAAAAGCTAGCTGGCTAGGTAGCATATTTCTTCTGTTTATGCATATTGTGTGATAATTGCAACATCATTTCAATGCTACATAAAGACTATGGTCACAGCCCACCCATCATATCTTCATTGTTGGACAATAATTGAACACTGATAAACAAAGTGACCTTATTACAATGGGCTGTGTAGATCCCACACTTGGTACAGCCAGAAGAGGACTGGCCACACCCTTGAGTCTGGCCTCTCTCTAGGTTTCTTCCCAGGTCCCACCTACTAGGGAGTTTTCCTAGCCACTGTGCATCACTTGTGTTGCTTGTTTTTGTGGGTCTCGGGCCGGCTGTCTGTCAAAGCACTTTGTGACAACTGCTGTTGTAAAAAGGGCTATATAAATAAATTTGATTGATTGATTTCAAAATGTAGGGGTAACATATTATTGTTCAATCTGTACCAATTGAAGCAAGATAGGGCATATAGCCCCTGGACGATTTTGTCACACGTTGTAAATGTTACTAATTACGGTGAATAATGGCAAATCAAATCCCACAATGAGACATGCATAGACAATACCCTTTAAAGAATAACAGAGGGTCTACATCCCCCAAACCTCTGATTCAATTCCTTCTTATCAACCAAACCACAAATTTAGCCTGTGCAAACAAAACACACTTCCCTCTCGACTCTGTGGAGTACCTGGGCCCCATTACACACATTTCTAAACCAAAAATCACCCCGATCTTTCACACACAGCTTCTAATAGGGTGACCAACAACATCCACCTGTCACACACAGTAAACACATGATGAACAGTCTCAGTCATTCTATAGAAAGGACACTCCTCCCCGAACCCTGGATCAACACGAACCAGCAAGCTATTAGTGGCCAGGGCACCATGAAGGATCCTCAACTGCAGCATCCCTGACCGTTTGGGGACTAGGAGTTTGTACAACCCCCTCCACCTGTACCCAGCTATTCACTCAGGCCCCAGAAACCCCTGCCCTTGGTGCCCCCTAACCCCCACAAGAACCCTAATGTACCTGACCTAACACTAAGGGTGTACTAGGCCTTAGCTCCCACCTCTGCAGATGTCCCCAAAGCCCAGAGTGTAGAAGGACAGCCCATCCCTGGGAGAGCAAGGAGGAGAGAGCGAGGCTAAGGGAGAGGATGAGAGAGAGAGGATAGAAAGAGGATGAGAGAGTAAGAATGAGAGAGAGAGAGGATAGAAAGAGGATGAGAGAGTAAGAATGAGAGAGAAAGGATAGAAAGAGGATGAGAGAGTAAGAATGAGAGAGAGGGTGGTAGAAAGAGGATAGAGGGTGAGAGAGTGAGAGAGAGAGGATAGAGAGAGGATGAGAGCATGAGAAGGAGCGAGAGGATGGGAGAGAGAGGATATAGGGAGAATGAGAAAGTGAGGATGAGAGAGAGGATGGGAGAGAGGATATAGGGAGAATGAGAGAGTGAGGATGAGAGAGAGGATGGGAGAGAGAGGATAAAGAGAGGATGAGAGAGTGAGGATGAGAGAGTGAGGATAAAGAGAAGATGAGTGAGTGAGGATGAGAGACAGAATGGGAGAGAGAATCAGAGAGTGCACCAGAGAAAATGCACGAGGCTGCAGTGCTTCTGGTTTTTATGGAGAAACAGTGAGTTTTGGCCAACAGATGTGGAAAATGTGTCATACCTTTAAATCTAGACCAGAGGAAATTCCCAATAGGAGGGGAAATTTGGGGTTGTAAAAGACATCCTAATGTTCATGCGTAACGTGCATGAGTTGTGCAGGCCATAGGACATGAGCGATGCTTACCTCACAGTCTCCTCGTACACACACGCTGTAGGGGTCTTTGTAGGAGCATCGCGTGCCATCATGTACCATCCTGTTCATGGCCACCACATCTCCTGTCTCCCTGGACTGGCAGTAAAGCTGGCATCGCTCATCAGCTATGATTTAGAGAGGAGACAAGGATATTAATATTACCAGAGAAAATTATAGTGATGGTAAGCATATATTTAACTGTTTAATCTCGTAATTTATAATAATAAAAAATATATACTATTTACACCAGTTCTTCTTAAACATCTCTTCTAGGTCCACCGAGACATTTCACAATTTTGACTTTCACTAGCTCAACATGATTGACCAAAAGGTTGATAATTGTTTGAAAAGTTAAATCTGCTGTGCTGTGTCGAGAATATATTGCATATGTTATATGGAATGGGTAGTGGTTCACCTAGAACAGGTTTGAACTGATTGAGCAGAGGCTTTATCCAAATCAACTTACAAATCATGCCTATATACATTTTACTCATGGCTACCTGTGTAAAGATTTCAGCAATCAACTGCATCAAAACTGTTCTTAAAGGAACAATCCAGACCCCTAAAAATCTCAAAATCATTGTGCCGGTCATCTTCCCGATCACTGCAACATTTTCGAAAATACATCTAGATTCAGGGGATGCATGTGGTTGACTTCCTGATATTTACTTGTCCCGATTTATTCTCCTATCAACTCGATTGCAAGATCGGCTCGCTTCAAAACCTGGGGTGACAACACCCCGGGTTTTTGAAACACTTACGGAGTTGGAAAATACCGAATGTGCTGAGAAGGCACAACAATTTTTAGCTGTTTAGGGGTCTGGAATGTTCCTTTAACATAAATGAAACCATATGACCAAAGTGTATTTTGAATACTATTTCATAATATTACTCTAGTCTTCAGTTCTTATCACATTAAACATTAATGACAACCACATCAGAATAGTCCTGAATGGTACTGTCAATGTGTAACAAGACCCTACAAGCAAATCAGAAAACCCAGTAACAAAAAGTTTTACCCTGGAGGAAAACAGGAGGGGTAATGACAATTCCTTGTTTCCTTATTCAAACACTGGCCTAATCGAAACTTGGATAGGCGTGGCCTGAATCTGATGTCTAAGAAACATCTTAGATTCTTCAGTTAAACCAAACCGCACTCCAAATACTCGTTGAACTTGAGCTGTTGGATCATAAAGCGAGCTACTGCAGCCCTGTGAAGAAGTGTGTTGACACAGTCAGATGTCTATCCTCCTCTTTTTCTCTTGGTCTTCTACTCTAACCGTGCTGTCTACTTAAATATCAGATGTCTGTTTGTGTAATGAGCCAGAGTTATGTAACTTCAAGAGTTGTGTGTTTGTTTTCCGTTGAAATTGGTCCTGCCCCCCTTAACGGAAAAAAACTAAAGCACACTGTTTCCTCTGCCTCCACAGAACCTCTGAGCCAACTTTGGAGTAAAAAGGCCACCTGGCCTGTGAGCTAGCAGCTGCTGTAAAGGCATAATGAACCTCCTATCCTTACTGGCCCAATTTCTGAATAGTACAGGGTTGGAAAAATCATGAAAGAGTACTAATGAACGAAGAGAGCTGTTAATATCCAGAAAGTTCAACTCTTAATTCTGAATGGAAAATAGAGGTATATGGTAAGTTGCAGTTTTGAGAAGGGATGTGAAAAATTGGCAACTTCCCTTTATACAAGCATTTTCCAATCGTTTTTCTGATGAAATTATATTTTTTATCTAAATATAACGTGACTTGCAAATTATAGGTTGTAACGTAAACTGTTAGAATTACAAGTTAATGGAGATAAATTTTGGCTAATCAATGGAAGATGCAATTAGAAAATTAAATCAAAGCTATATGAGGATTAGGAAGAGCAAACACAGGGTATGAGTGGGGTATTCTAAATTAGCCAAAGCTAGTTGTAGCTAGCAAACTTGTTTCTGTTTGATGCAATGTAAGCTATAATGTAGCTACCCAGCAAACACATTATGTAACAACGACCAACCATGACATAAAGGATTGGTAATATAATGATATTATGCTCTCACAACATTGTGGCAACTTCATGACATACTGAAAACATAACTAATTATGTTACATAACGAAATACTGGTTTCATATGGTCATATGTCCCTAATACCATGACAAGTAGTAAAACTACAGATATTATATATCTCTCACATATGTTATGCAAATGCTGCATTCCAACTACAATCCAACACCTTGATCCCCGTAATAAACTAAGTGATAAAATCAATAACAATGATTTGTCTATAGTTATTTATATCTGTAATACTTGCATATTCCCTAATACTGCTGTATAGAACATTAAAATATTCCACACTATACTCTGAAAATGCTGCCACATTGTACTGTTGAGTATGTATTCTGATCAAAAGGTTTAGTAGTTTTAATGTTTCAGAATTTACAATATCTTTAAAAAAAAAAGAAGAGAAATCTGTGTCTGGTAATCTGTAAATCATTGAGTTTACTTCATTGGCAGTAATTCCTTGTTGCAAGCTCGTTGTATTTCTCTTCTGCCTTCTCGTTGGTATAATCCCCAACACAGTAGTCCTGTCTGCATTAACGTCACTTGCAGACGAAAAGTAATGTTTATATATAATGGAACCTTAAACTCTGCACACTCAAGATCATTGCAAACAATTTCAATAATAAGGTATCTGTCAGACGACTGAAAGCATATTATTACATTTGTTTCGGTCAGCCAACCAAAAGCTTATTATTAAATTTGTTTGCAATAATCTTGAATGGGCAGAGTTTTATGTTTTAGTTTAAAACAATCCTTACTACTCTAAAGACATTCACAATGGATTTGTACAACTCATGACTGATAGCTGATCCATGAAAGTTATTTTTCCTCGAAATGCAACACAGCCCTGTGGCGTAACAGACTAACGTTTTGCCTTTGATGCAAGAGATCTTGATGCAAGAGTTTGAATATCTTCTCTATTCATGGATATACCTATTTTTGGACAAAGACTTTCCCAATAACAGTGATAATGACTTTCTTTCTATATAAAAACACAGGTGCAGCCAACTTCTCTTTTAACATATACGCTGTCACACTGTCCATGAATGGGAATTTTTGAAGTTTTTTAGAAACTCCGGTTACAGTGTTGTCGTGTGGACAGTGAAACCAAAGATTTTGTCATGTGACATTCGAGTGTGCGCTGTTATCTCTGTTTCACATGAGATTGTGCGCCACTATCTCCATTGTTTTCATGAGGAGAGTTTGTGTGAAAAGATTTTAACTAAAAAGAGTCTGTGCAATGGCGGACATAGCCAAAATATCGCTGCTAATAACTGTACTAACAGGGTACCGATACATGCACAGTTATCGCATTAAATTGCTAAACAGAGGCTTTAGAATGCAATACTACTCAGGTCACTGCTTAGTGCTTATGACTAGTAGGCTAGCTCCCACGACACAGACCTTATGACTAGTACGCTAGCTCCCACGACACAGACCTCGCCGGTTTTGGATGAGAACTACCGGAACAGGTAATAACCTTTTTTTAGGCTTCTGATTGGCCAAGATGGCTTTACGGTTAGGGTCAGAGCCGTTTATATCGTCACCTGTTGGTTTGGCATGCTCTTGACTGTTTTTTTTTTTGCGTTTTGATGTGGACAGAAATTTTCTTAAACCGTGCTTGTGTGGACAAGATTTTTTTTATTATTTAAGTGTATATGTGGACAAGGTCTAAGTCTCAGTTTGTGCAAACAGAATTTGTAGTACCACTATCCATTTGGTAATCCCGGGTGGCCTGAGTGGTTAACAGACTCCAATCTAAATCCTCACTGATGATTTGACTCGTTTGATTGAGGGAGTTGTATTTAGGGAATTCAAACAATGAAAAGTGATCAGACTGTCGGTGGGGGGAGGTTGTTGGCATTGTAATGTGAATGCAGAGCTCACAAACATCTTTAGAGGCCAAATGGAAAAACTCAAATAACAATAACAATTTTGGTTGATGAAATACTTGAGTCAATTATAACTTATTTTATAAGTTTCAGTATGGAATCAATGGCAAAAAGATACAAACACACAAATAAAAAATGAATGGTTTACGTAAAAACATAAAAAAGTACATAGGCTCGAAAAACCTTTCTATAAAAACTTCAATGATACAATCTATCAGTGGCACAAACTGTTCCAATGCCCCAAACCCAGTGTCCACACTCACAGACTCATGGACTTTGAAGCACGTTCTCGCTAAGTCTGCGAGGACTTAGGGCTGTCCCACTCTCAAATCGTCAAGTGAATGAGGGCTCTCTCACAGACATTTTGAGCCCTTAACGCACCCTTTCAAAAAGTTTACATTCAGTATAGACACAAAGCTGATTGTTCATATAGCCTGCACTGTGTGTACTTTGTCCTATATTGGCATGATGATGAATTCCAAATATGCCATTATCAGATTTGATCCAAAAACATTGCTATTTTGTATAGAAACAAGGAGCAAACAACAAACCCTTCAGTTTATTCATCTGCAGATGAGCTTACAATACACTTTGTATTTTAATGTAATGACATAAATGTCCAAAATTAAATACCTTAAAAGGATGGATTGTACACAGTTACATTAGAATACAGTATGTGACCAACTTGATTTGTTGGTAATACTCATTTGTTTGTTTTATCTCCACAAAACATATCCCCACTGGTGTTTTGAACTTGTAACCTCTGCATAAAAGGCGAGTGCCTAATCCATTACACTATGCGTCCTCTAAAGGAATCTGCAGAAAACAGATCAATTCTGTTGTAAAAGCTAGTTTCTTTCAACTTTTTTACATTTTTTTTAGCTTTCTCTGATTTTGAGAGGGTTACACATGCTTTTATCACAACTTGCCTGGATTATTGTAATGCTTTATATATATGTGTTAAACAGACCTCCCTCTCTAGATTACAAATGGTTCAAAATGCTGCCGCTCGACTCCTTACCGGAACTCGTAAACGAGATCACATTAAACCTGTTCTTGCCTCCCTTCATTGACTACCGGTTGGTTTAAGAATACATTTTAAGATTCTGTTGTTTTAAGCTCTTTATGGTCAAGCTCCATCTTATATTGCTGATTTACTGAAGCCGCACACTCCTCTGAGGCCATTAAGGTCTGCTGACCAGCTACTTCTTGACGTCCCTAGAAAACTCACTTTAAGTCATTGGCCTTTAAACCTGTTTGCGAGTTGTATTCTGCATTTTCCAGTTTTTTACTTGTTTTAAATGTACGTTTTGTTGCTTATGTGTTCATAATCTGTTCTAAATCATGTCAATGTCCAGCACTTTGGTCAACTTGGTTGTTTTAAATGTGCTTTACAAATAAAGTTGGATTGGATTTTAAAAATGATTTATGGTGATGTTCTCTAAAAAAGTGATGTTTCTTTGGGTACAATAATATCTAAACACTTTAAGTACTTTAAGTGTGACTCACAGATATACGCTATGTTAAGCAAGTCAAATTATAAATGGCTGTGAGCCAAAAACAGCTATGGAATAACAACTGTTGTGCACACAGATGCTACCAGGTGGCCACAGATTCTACTTAATCATTAATTAAAATAAATGTTGTCACATTCTCATTTCCTGGTCTTATGTGTGTGCAGTTGAAAATAGTCATCACTACATTGTAGGACAGTTTTTTTTTTTTTTTTTTTTTTAAAACAATTTGGGATGGCAAGGGGTGCGCACATGTTTCATTTAACCACATGTTGCCAAGCCACAATTCTTTTTGCACTGCTCATCCAAAACGGAAGCCTTTAGTCAGATCATGCACGGGATTATTACATTCACAAACTATACTTCTGCGATTGAATTTTGCAGACACCTGATCAACACACAAGGAGTGGCTGGAGAGCGGCGTGGCAGGTTAGAAAATCTGACTTTTTGTTATTTTATTTTCCAAACGTGTGTCACAATTTACGGTGGCGTGGTGTAGAGAGAGGGAGAACACGGCAGGAATGGTGGCTGTTGACAGTCATTGTTTTAATGATATACACTTAACAATCCAACCAGGGCACACACAACGCTGTAGCGAGGCGCACAACTGAAATCTTAAATACTCCTATGTGCTTTCAACAGCGGCACAGAATGCTGTTAACTTAATACAAATATCTCAAGGTACAAAAGCCTATGTGCTCTCAACAGTGGCACGGAACGCTGATAGCTAAACATAAGATATATCAAGTACGTATACTCTACAAATGTACGTGGCTCCTGGACAGGTTTGCAAAAGATTACTATAACGACAGTCACCATTAACAGATATCAATGACCCACGCCTCTCTCTAGTCCAACCTGTATATAAGCTAACCTACTTAACACAGCATGGCTGTTTGTCATCATTAATCAACCCGTTCTACCAGATACCAGCTTCCTACTCTGAACCCTATCATAGCTACAACCCAGACTGGAGAGAGGCGTGGAAAAACACAACTAAAGGGACATTACAACACTTTTAAAACACAAACACAACACCATGCAAATGCATTGAATATTTAAACACAAATATACATTGAAATAACTAAACAATATATAAACAAGTCCATATCTCAGCTCATGGTAACGCCAGGCCTCACTGGGCTGGACGTTACACTATGAATGGTTGGTCAGTATTTGAGGGTTTGATCTCTCCACAAACAATTAATAAACTGTAATGTGATGCTAATAAATAAAAAATATTTTTTTGTCACAACCTGCTTATGACGAAATGTCAAAATACGGAGGTTTCGTTTTATCAACCAAAATAAGTATTTCACTATTACTTGATAGAAACTTATCTATCATAAGTAATGTGGCTGTGGGTATGTACAGTATCCTAATTAGAAGAGACATTTAATCGGTGGTCCACATGGCATAGTGGGCCAATTTGCTGCCTTGCAGACAGGACTTACTATGTCATGATAGTCAGTGGTTCGAGCCTGACTATGGCTTCTCCGACTTTGCCTGGACCTCGAGCCCAAGGCAGCGCAAATTGGCATATTGTGCCCAGGATTTGGAATAGGTAAGTCTGGTTATCTACATTGCAATGTCGCTTTCCAGCGGCTCCTTGTGTGCATATTGGGCGCCTGTAAATTCAATCGTGGAAGTATAGTTAGTGAATGTCTATAATCTCATGCATGATCTGACTAAAGGCTCCCGTGTTGGATGAGCAGTGCAAAAAAAAATCATTATTACCATCCTGCATCTGTCGAGGGGGGGTTTCAGGGCAACTGACGTGCCAGGGTTAGTGGGAAATATTGGTAGGGGTGAAAATGGGGAAGATAATGATAATAAAAAAGGAAAACACATTCAATGTGGTATTTTCCAAAGTATTTGCTTCTCCCGACATTACACTACAGTTGCGCTAGGTAGTGTATTGTTTATGATCATCGGTAGACATTAGTTGGTGATCATTTTATGCTTATTAACTTAAAGTTTATGATGTCAGAATGTTTAAAGGTTTAAAAGTTTGAATGCTCACACCCCTAGTTTTGAGTAGACTGTACTTTTGACTTACAATATAGCGTTAAATAACTAGTGTCAGTGGTGCTAAAAACAAAGATAGTGATGCTATAATTCAGTCAAAACTTTTTCAAAGATGATCTCAGGTTTTCAAAGATGTCCTCATGATCCTCCAGCTAACCCACATTGCACAAGCATAACAGGTTAAGAAGACAAAATAGGATTCTGATTCTAGCCTATTTTTAATGCTGTGGACTTACGGTCGGGATTCTCGTAGGGCAGCCAATGGTGCTTGGCCTTATTATACTCAAAGTGTGGGTCCCACACCTTGCACTGTTCCTCTCTGAAGTCAGCGAAGGGCTTTAAACATTCCTCCAGGTTGCATAGCTGGAACTCGTAGCTGTTGCCGTAGCATGTGCGACCTCCATTGGCAGGTCTGAGTTGTGGCATGGGAGAAAGACAATGGCAGATCCTTGCATTACAGAAAATATATATATTCCGATTTTAGACAGTAAAAACGTTGCCCATCTGCTTGTTGTCTTTATGCAGTTGTACTCACATTGGGTTGTCACATTGACGAGTCCGGAAGCGCACGCCGCCTCCACAGGTGCGAGAGCAGGAGCCAAAGTTACTCCACGTTCCCCAGGCTCCGTCTTGCCTCAGGATATCTACGGTCAACTTGATGCAGTAACCACGGAAGCAGTGCTGAAACAGTGAAAAATAGGGGAGAAAGAGAATCAGGTTGAGAAAAAAAGATTTGTCGCTGCATATTTTTAAACAAACTTTGTAGCAATGCTTTAATGAGCGAAGAGCAACCTTTCTCACCTTGTCCATTTCACATATAGTGCCATCGATAGGCGGACCTTTCTTGGTTTTGCAGAAGAATGGGTTGTCTGGGTGACTGCACCAGAGCTGCTTGCAGGGATCATAGGTGCTGTACTAAAAGAAACAGATTCACACTCTCTCACACATGCAGCTAAAGAAAGCTTCCCACAGCCTTCATGTCAACAGAGAAAACACAGGCTGTCAGTCCCTCCAGGAAAACGCGATTATGCGATCGCAAAACTCAATGCATTATCAGCCAAAGTCTGCATATTTATGTGTGGGACGCATTTTTTCAAATACGCTGCACGTTTGCCGCATAAATTGCCGATTTATCGCGCAAAATATGCAGGGCTTGCATGATTTCATAATCCCCGCATTTAAAAATGTTGCGTCTGGTTCACACAAGAGCAGCCAGAGCAGCCATTTTTTTCTGTTGCTATGGGAATGTTATGAAGTGAAGTAATTATGTGACCATCATTGAAAAACTGCAAACCCGCTATTTTTTCAAGTTCCCGCAATTTCATTGCATAAAATTGCATAAATATCCCGCATTTTCCATCACATTTTTTAAGAAAACATGCAGCATAATCAACGATTTTTGCCCGCAACAATCACAAATATCTCCGCATTTTTCTGGAAAGACTGGGCTGTGGTGTACATTCATCCAATAAAATCAATGGGGGAATTCACTGAAACCCGTCCAATGAACTACATCTTTTATATGTTGAATATTTAAGCTTACACAAGATACATTTTACTCCTGGCAATTACAATTACAATACTGTCATTGAGGTGAGGTGGTCTTAGGTTAATTGACATTATGTCAAGTGAATATATTACCAAGGCCATCAAACAAGTCACATAAAGTGTGGTGAAGTTGGATGCACCAAGACAAAACATGATGTGTAAGACATATAACCACACATCTACTTCAACACAATGTGCTTCATAGCACAGTACAGTCGGATATAGCACATCTGCAGGAGTATATTTGAGGTGTGACGTCTGAACTTCAAAAGGTCTGATAAAGTTACCCTGTCTTTGCATCTTTCTTCATCACCATCAACAGCCTAACAACCTGTGTGCAAACATACAGTTCATGGAACCTGGCTCTTAAAAGGGGACACATCATGGAAATGTGTATGTGTTAAGGCTGTATGATTATTTGCAAAAAAAATACAATTCTCCTTCAAAATCTTGGGATTACGGTTCCGATAAAAAAGTTTAATTGCGAGTAAATACGCAAGCAGCATGTTCTTGTTTGGAACCATACGTTGAATGTATTTGACCAGTGGTGTAAAAGTACTTGTATTCCATACTTAAGTAAAAGTACAGATATCGATCTTAAAAGTGACTTTAGTAAAAGTAAAAGTCACCCATAAGTAAAAGTCTTAAAGTAGGTCATCTTAAATGTACTTAAGTATCAAAAGTATTTTTCTGGTGTTAAAATGTACTCAAAAGTACAAAAGTAAAAGTACAAATGTACAAAGAGAGAAAAAGACAGAAATTGTTTTCTTTCTCTCTCCAAGCTTTATTCTTGTCTCCCTACATCATATTGAACATGAACCATCACTTTGAACTTGAACTTAAATCGTCACTAATATCCTTTCTCCTCTTGCTCGCTCCCTTTTCATATTTTACTTTGACGGCCGGTTGGCAAGTTACAGTCCTGGACGTACTAAAACAAGTGACAGTAGGCTGAAATGGACTGGCTGTTGCATCCGCAAAACTGCGGTCTTCCCCAGCCGTCAAATCGAGAGAGAGAGTTCCTCTATATTTAGATGAGGAAAAACCCAGTGAATGACGAATGCGGGAAGCGACAGATAATGCGCGCGCATGCACGCGCACCACCCCCCCCTGCCGGCCGCTCCATCCAAAGTCCTGGGCCGAATTTTTGTCCTAGTCTATCCCTGGTAGAAGATGTTTGTCAAAATTGCGAGAATACAGCCATGCTCTCTCTGGGCTGAAGACAAGTCCTGCTATGCTAAATATTCATTCACAGGCTGCAGAGGCAGGTAGAGGTGTATTCAGCTTTACTGACAACTTGCAGACCACAGGGAAGGACTTCAGCAGACGTGTAAAAAGTATTGGAAAATGACACTTGAGTAGAAGTACAGCTACTGTGCTTAACATTTACTCCAGTAAGAGTGAAGAGTAAAACTCTTATTTACTTAATTTATCTTAATTTAAATGTACTTAAGTACCAAAAGTAAATATGTGATCTTAAATGCACTAAAGTACATCAAGTAAAAGTAAAAATTGTGTTATTATTTAAATTGTACTTAGTGTTCATGTTTCATATGATTTTGATTTATTAACATGATTTGTGTGTCATTGAAAGGAGAGAAAGGTGCCACAATCTAATGTAAAGTATTTCACAAAACAATTTTGGACCAAATGAAATGGCTTATCAGCAATAAGCAAATCAATTCAATAGGGAAATTCAATTATGCCTTACAGTACTATAGTAGTATTCTATCTGATGTAATATCATTCCCAATTTCCCTGAATATGTTGCCTGATAAACTTGTTGTCAACAATAGGCATAATACCAAACATACAGAAATACAGTTATCAAAAAGGCTAGCTAGAGAGGATGGTTTTCAACATAGCCCTTTATAATCTAACATTCTAATCATGGAACACAAATCTAATATTACATTTAATGCTACTACATTATGATGTGAAGGCAAACAATGTATTGCCACTAAACAACATTATTAGGTCTGTGATATTTAGCTGACTGCTGGTAAGCTAACAAATGCATTGTTTCACTTTGGCCAACCTAAAATTAACTGCCGGCTGCTTGGCAAGTTAGCAAGTAGATACTACCTTCATGGGTGATTCCAGGATGGAAGAAGGGATGGACTACTTACTGGGTTCAGTCGAGCAGAAACTTTTCTCTCGACATGACATTCTGATTGGTGCAGGCTGTTCCAATGCGTGCTGCACATTTTCAGTTTATGGAATATTCATACATTGTTCCCGCCGTCCACACAGCTGCGCTTAAAATGAGGATAGGCTACAATGTTGTAAGCTAATTGATATACTGTAGCGTATACCATAACTGAACTGCTTGGATACTTACAGTATCTTTAGGGAAAACACAGTGCTGGGCGGTATACCGGTTCACACCGAATACCGGTATTTATTTTCGTCATGATATGAATTTTTTATATACTGCAATACCGGTGTATTTGAATAGACAATGTCCTGAACGCTGCGCTGTGTAGCACTGCTGAATACATTGTATTCCAACCTGGAATGCTGTTTGATTCATATAGCCCAGTATTTGGGTGGGCTTTAATGTCAATCTGGGTGCCATCTACAGTAGCTACTGTAGAATACGGTAGGAGGAATGCCCTGGAAAGAATGCGAGTGTACTGTAGAATACGGCAGGAGGAACGCCCCGGAACAAGCCGAAATCATGGTCAACATTCATCTTCATTGTCAGCAGAAACTGGCATACAAAGAAAATTTTGTCTCTAAAGTTTACAACAATTGAATTTCTAGTGGAAAATGGATACTGAAGTTGTGCTTTCTGTCTTCAGTAAAAGCATACAACCGATAGTTTGTTAGTTACTGTTCGAATTCCGATGGTCTCTATAATAATTAAATTTACACGCGTCTATGAAGTGACAGTAGTTTAAATGATTGTCTCTAAAACAGCTACATGTATATTTTACAGTCAAAACAAAGTCTGCTGTGCATATAGCAACTCTTTTATCATAAGAATAATATAATGAGTGGGTGAACACCATGCTACAATTAATAAAATTATGAATATTGTATTCGTTCCCGGTTTTCAGATAATAAAACACTTTATCATTCGTAACTGCATTTACGTTGTAAGTCTAAGGATTTGGCCAACTGGTATATTCTGTATGAGGTGTCTATGATTATTACTGTCTGCTCGTAAAAGTGTTATACTCTGCGACTTGAGTTAGATGGTATAGTTTCCAAAAATCTATGTTTTTATAAAGGGAAATGTCTAAAAGTACATATCCTGTCTAGGTCTCTGCTGTATGTTTTAAATTTGGATCTGATGAGTTAAGAGAAAAACTTTGTGAAGAGAATATACAATATGTGCCATTCCATAGGATATAATAACAATTTTTGGTCATACCGCCCAGCCCTAGGAAAACATATAACTTATACTTAAATGAGGGGAAAAGGTGTAACCAATCGTGACCACTGAAAGAAAACGAGTTTATAAAAAAGCTTATACTTCCTTTTACTTGGAATGACACAACAGCTCTTGGTGGGTGGGGTTT
This sequence comes from Umbra pygmaea, assembly GCA_016801145.1. NCBI lineage: Eukaryota > Metazoa > Chordata > Actinopteri > Esociformes > Umbridae > Umbra > Umbra pygmaea. Next base: position 22,062 of record JACXGM010004424.1, on the reverse strand, counting down.
CACATTGATTTGCTAAATATTAAAACGCATGGCTAAAGCCATTGGATAACAACTTAACAGGGATATTAGTAAATAATTTGTTTGCGCATTTCCTCCAATACGACTAATTTTAATTTTGTAGCGATTAACGACTGTGTTTTGGAAAATGTAAAGAAGCAAAAGTATCAATTGTTGTAATAAAATGTAGTGAAGTAAAAGTACAAAGTTGGCAGACAGATACATACTCAAGTAAAGAACAGATACACAAAAAAATACTTAAGTACAGTAACGAAGTATTAATACTTAGTTACTTTACACCACTGTATTTGACCTCACAGCACAGCATGCAAACAGTGAAACCAACAGCGATAAGAGGAGCTGTACTGCTCAAATGATGGGTGGCAGGCCTTGGTGTGTGCAGAAGACAGAGAGAAAAAGTAAAACAAACTGTACAGTCATGGTCAAAAGTTTTGAGAATATCACAAATACTAATTTTCATAAAGTGTTGATGATGTCAATTTGCATATACACTGCATATACACTGAATAAAGTGTAACCTTACAAAATTACTTCAACTGGTTATAAGCTACAGAATTAGGTTGTCTCAACTCAAAAAAACTATTGAGTATTGATCAATGTGTTATTTTGAGTTGAAACAACCTAATTCTGTAGCTTGTAACCAGTTGAAGTCATTTTGTAAGGTTAATCAAATGAATCACTTTTTTCAGTGTACTCTATAATGTCATGAAGAGTGATCAGTTGAATTGCAAAGAAATTGCCATGAAAATGAACCTGACACCCCAAAAAAAATTCCACTGCATTTCAGCCATGCCACAAAACGACCAGCTGCCATCATGTCAGTAATTTTCTCGTAAACCCAGGTGAGAGTGTAGACAAGGACAAGGCTGAAGATCTGATTAACTTAACAGACTGGAAGCTTTAAAAATAGGTTGGTGCTTGAAATCATTGTTCTTCCCCTTTTAACCATGGTTGCCTGCAAGGAAACTCGTGCTGTCATCATTGCTTTTCACAAAAAGGGCTTCACAGGCAAGGATATTGCTGCTAGTAAGATTGCACCTAAATCGACCATTTATCAGATCATCAAGAACTTCAAGGACAGAGTTTCAACTGTTGTGGAGAAGGCATCAGGGCACCCAAGAAAGTCCAGCAAGTGCCAGGACCATCTCCTAAAGTTGATTAGGCTGCGGGATCTGTGCACCACCAGTGCAGAGCTTGCTCAGGAATGGCAGCAGGCAGGTGTGTGTGCATCTGCACGCATAGTGAGGGGAAGATTTTGGAGGAAGGCCTGGTGTCGAGAAGGGCAGCATAGAAGCCACTTCTATTCAGGACAAACATCAGTGACAGACTGATATTCCGCAAAAACTACAGGGATTGGACTGCTGAGGACTGGGGTAAAAAAGTAATTTTTACCAATTGTTTGGACCATCCGGAAAACATCTTGTCCGGAGAAGCCAAGGTGAGCGCTACCATCAGTACTGTGTCATACCCAGAGGTGGAAATTGACTTGAGTTAAAGTGTGGTACTTTTCTGAAGTACTCTGAGTTCACAAGTTTTGGGAATTCCTGTCCAAAATGATCAGGTAAATGGAGATAATATCTTAACAGTAACCTATGAACTCTCTTTACTTGATCATTTTGGTCTTAAGTAGGGACTTCCCAAAACTTGTGAACTCGGAGTACTTCAGAAAAGTACTTTTACTCCAGTAAAATACCACCTCTGGTCATACCAACAGTAAAGCATCCTGAGACCATTTATGTGTGGGGTTGCTTCTCAGCCAAGGGAGTGGGCTCACTCATAAAGAACACAGCCAGGAATAAAGAACGGTACCAATAAATCCTCTGAGAGCAACTTCTTCCAACCATGCAAGCACATTTTGTTGATGACCAATCCCTTTTCCAGCATGATGGAGCACCTTGGCATAAGGCAAAAGTGATAAGTGGCTCGGGGAACAAAACAAGAACATTTTGAGTCCGTGGACAAGAAAATCCAGAGATCTTAATTCCATTGAGTACTTGTGGTTGATCCGCAAGAGCCAGTGGACAAAAACAAACCCACAAATTCTGACAAAATCCAAGCATTGATCATGCAAGAATGGGATACCATCAGTCAGGATGTGGCCCAGAAGTTAATTGACAGCATGCCAGGGTGGATTGCAGAGGTCTTGGAAAAGAACGGTCAACACTGCAAATACTGACTCTGTATAAACTTAATTTAATGGTCAATAAATGCCTTTGACACTTATGGACTGCTTGTAATTATAATTCAGTATACCATACTGAAAAAAGATCTAAGAACACGGAAGCAGCAAACTTTGTGGAGACCAATACTTGTGATATTCTCAAAACTTTTGACCACGACTGTACACATGTTAAGAAGAGTTTCAAATTACAGCCTGCTCTTGTGATGGGAATATTGCAATTTTTATGTAGAATTGGCCATTTGTGGAGCCCAAGAATGTGCGTGTGTCTGAAGGATGACAGGTCGGTAAAATCCACTATCCCAGATCAGAAATTCCTCTTACATTCATAAAATATTAGACCTGATCAAAAGAAAAGAACATGAATGTCACAAAAGACGAACAGTGACATGGTTCACCCCTTTACAGACACCTGAAAACAGCTACATGATTTGTAGACAACATTAAACGAAGAAGATGTGGACACTCTTTTCTGACCTAGGCTGACGTCTTACCTGCTTTGCTGTTCGGGCCACCCTTTGCAGCTAAGGAAATAGTTTGACAAGAAAGTGAAGCAAAGCGTCCAATAGGCAGTCCCTCTAACTCCAGAATGTCATCCAAAAACCAGCGGTTTTTGCTCTTTTCACATTAAACACAAAGCCATCACTCCAAGTTCTTCAGCCATCTTCAAACAAAACAATGAAGGCATTTGACTTTACTGACTCATAAATGTTGCTTTTCTCTTCAAAGAAGAGTATTTAAAGTGTGAATTAACCCAATCTGCAGCTACAGATGAAGTCTGCTTTCAATCTTCCTAAATCCTGTAACAGAAAAATGTACAACTTTTTCAGGTCACCCACTGGCGTAGACCTAGTCAAGGAGGAAGTCCAGGATGATGGTCATTGGAGAAACTCTGGTGTGGAACTCTCTAAGGTATTTTACCTGCAATGGCCCCAGATCGAAATCTTTCTAAGGGATGGACATTCAATTTAATTGTTTGCATTAAGACCACTTCTAGCGTAGCGAACAGACAGCTTGTCAAGCATACAGTTGTGGAGTTGATGAAGAACTCACCGCCGTGCACATGGTGTAGCCAGCACCGAAGTCAAAGCGACATTGCTCGTCCATGGAGTAGTGGAGCCCTGGTAACTGTGGCATCGCTGGCCAGGCATGGTCAAAGGGGTCATCACGGAGACAATCATAGGAGCTAAATGAGAAAAGTGTACAGTATCGATAATTAGCTGCCCAAACTTTTTTGTTACCTTCATTTATTCAGAGAAGTGAGTCTGAGACCATGGTCTCTTTTATAGCCCTTTTTACAGCAAATGACATATATAATCACAGCAAATATTTACAATTTTTTTTATTCCCCAATCAATATTTCATTTATCACGGCTTTACATTTTAAAGTAGAATCCAAATCATCTAGTTAAATTATTTGTACATGCATGTCCTCATTTGTGCAATACAGAACCTTTGTTGCCTTATTTTGTGCTTCATGATGCACCATATATTCTCAATCATAGACAGGTCAGGACTGCAGACACACAGCAAAAAGTCCAGTGTTAAATAAACACCCTAAGTGTGTTGATATATAGCTATATAAACACTGAGAGTGTTAATTTAACACTGGACTTTTTGCTGTGCAGTCCACGCTAGCACTGCACTCTCTGCTTATGTGACCTGACACTTATATTTTGGAATTAGGCGTTGTCCTGCAGGACATTGCAGGGACGTCCCTGGAAAAGATGACATCTGAATGGCAGCATATGTTGCTCCAAAACATGTACATATCTTTCTGTATTAAGGATGCGCTCATAGAGTTGCAAGTTACCCATGCCATGGTCACTGACACACCCCCATACCATGACAGACACAGCTTTTGGACCTGACACTGACAGCTTGGAAGGTCCGTTTCCTCTTTGGCCCAGAGATCCTGATGGCTGTTAACGACGTCCCAGGATGTATAGGGATGTTGTCACATTGAACTGAATAAACTGTGTATATACATCTATATATGGAGTTGGGTAAGATGGGTTTGAACTGGAATATTTGTGTTTATATATATATTATTGTTTATATAAATTAAACTGTGTTGTGTGTGTTTGAGCATTTTTGGTTTGGCGCATCACCTTCTGGGCACTGAGTCATAGCCGGCTACTCTGGGTAGATCATTATTAAGCACGGGATAAGTTGATTTGGTAATGATCCTCACCGGGTGGTAATTAGTATTCAGGGTGGTAATATAGACTCAGTGTTTCAGAAGGTCGACGCGCGTTACATTCCTGTCATGTGACGTGAGAGAGAGACATGTGGAGCCTGGTAACATTGGCATATCTGAGGAAGATGACGGGCATTGGGAGTGTACATTATTGATTGAGCCTTCACCTCGTTATGTGTCATACATAATGTATACATCATTGTTGAGCCAGCCATATGCTCTGTATGTTACTATTGCGTCTGTGCCACGTTAGAGCACAGTTTGTAATATATATCCGTTGTGCAGCTCCTCTGCAGTCCACCAGAATTTCATATTGATGTTGGGTGACTTTATGACACTACTGATTGATGGGTAGTGACCATCCATCTTCCTTTTGATCACATTCCAGAGGTTTTCATCCGGGTTAATTTAAGAAACATTTGCAGTGAACTCTTCATTTTTTCCAGAGCTGTATACAATCCCAATTCCGAAATGGAAAATCCCAAAAAACGAAAAATTCTATTCAGCCTGTACTATATTGAAATCACATTATTAACATATTACGTGATGTTAAACTTTGTGAATTTAATTTATTTTTGAAAATATACAGCCTTACACCACAAATGATTATGCAAATTGGAATTAAGTGTCATAAACATTAAAAACTCATGGATGGTATTGTGTCTCCGGGCTCTTTGGATCCCTGAATTCAATCTCAGACACCTGTGATGATTAGTTTGTCAGGTGAGCCAAATAAAAGGAAAACTACTTAAGGATGTTCCACATTATTAAGCAGGCCACAGGTTTCAAGCAATATGGGAAAGAAAAAGGATCTCTCTGCTGCGTCAGGGAAACAAAATGGCGCGGGAATACGCCCTGGAGTTCCGGACGCTGGCCGCCGGTTCCGGTTGGAATGACTGGGCATTAATTGACCACTTCCGGTGCCACCTACGGGAGGACGTGAGAAGAGAGATGGCCTGCAGGGATGCGTCCATGGGATTCGACCAGATAGTCGACATGGCCATCAAGTTGGACAGCATCCTACAGGCTAGAGGTCGCACCGGAGGCATTTTCACATCACCATCAGGACCAGCGTCCGGACCTACTCCTATGGAGATTGGTAGAGATGGGGCTTCAGGCAGCACAGAGGGGTCCCGGCAGACGTCAAGAGCAGTGCACCTTCTGTGGCAAACGGGGGCACTATGCTTGCCACCTGCGTCTGTCGGGACCAGGAGGCGGCAGCACAGGCACCCTTGGACCAGCTCAGGTATTCACGCCCCCCATGCCTAGTCAAACGCAAATGACTATAACAGTGTTATTTCCTGACTATCCTTCTTCATCCCCGCTTAAGGCCCTAGTAGATTCAGGGGCAGCGGGGAACTTTATAGATACAGACTTAGTCCATAGATTAGGCATACCAGTATGTCTATTAGACCGGCCTCTGCCTGTAAAAGCGTTGGACCGTCGACCGTTAGGGTCTGGGTTCGTATTATATACCACTGCTCCTGTCAAAATGACATGTCACAGTAACCACACTGAACAAATAATATTCAACGTTTTAGACACTCCCTCGTCACTCATAGTGTTAGGCTATCCCTGGTTGGCTCAACATAACCCTTCTGTCTCTTGGTCCCATAGGTCCATAGAAGGATGGTCCCAAGGGTGTCTGGGTAGGTGCCTACCGGTTTTGCTGAGGGCCACCATGGTGGAAAGTCCGGACAGTGTCTCCAACACTCCCATTCCCATTGAATATTCGGACTTGGCCCGTGTGTTTTCCAAACAACAGGCATCTAAATTACCACCCTATCAGCCCTGGGATGGTGCCATTGACCTCCTACCAGATTCGGTACTGCCCAGGGGTCGCGTGTACCCTTTGTCGTATGCTGAGACCGAGGCGATGGAAAGATACATCGTGGAAGCACTACGCCAAGGGTACATACGTCCTTCCTCTTCACCTGCATCTTCAAGCTTCTTTTTCTTAAAGAAGAAAGACGGGGGTCTGCACCCATGCATAGTTTATTGTGCATTAAATAAGATCACGGTCCGTTACACCTACCCCTTACTTCTTATTTCTCAAGGCATCGAGTCTATGCATGGCGCTCGCTTCTTTACGAAATTAGATCTCAGAAGTGCCTATAACCTTGTGCGTATCCAAGAGAGAGACGAATACAAAACAGCATTCAGCACAACATCGGGCCATTATGAATATTTAGTTATGCCATATGGCCTGATGAATGCTCCGGCAGTTTTCCAGGCATTCGTAAATGAGATATTCAGGGACATGATCGGGCGGGGAGTGTTCGTATACATTGATGATATTCTGGTGTATGCGGACACGCGCGACCGGCATGTTACTCTGGTACGTCGGGTGCTTGGGAGACTGCTGGAGCATGATTTGTACCTGAAGGCTGAAAAGTGCTTGTTTTTCCAGTCTTCAGTCTCCTTCCTCGGGTATCGCCTCTCCGCAAATGGGGTGGAGATGGAATCAGACCGAATCAGCGCCGTGCGTAATTGGCTGACCCCGACCACGGTGAAAGCAGTACAATGATTTCTAGGTTTTGCAAACTATTATCGGAGGTTCCTTCGAGACTTTGGTAAGGTGGCTGCCCCTATCACATCCCTACTAAAGGGTGGGCCGGCCAGGTTGCGGTGGACCCCTGAGGCGGATAGCGCCTTCACCTCTCTGAAGGCACTGTTCTCAACCGCGCCTGTGTTGGCACACCCAGACCCGGCGTTGCAGTTCCTCGTGGAGGTGGATGCATCCGAGAGTGGGGTGGGGGCTGTGTTGTCGCAACGATCGGGATCTCCGGCTAAGTTGCGTCCATGTGCCTTCTACTCGAGGAAGCTGACACCTGCCGAACGGATCTACAACGTTGGCGATAGGGAACTGCTCGCCATTGTCAAAGCCCTAATGGCATGGAGGCACTGGCTTGAGGGGGCTAAACACCCTTTCCTCATCCTGACCGACCACCGTAACCTGGAGTACATACGGGCAGCGAGGAGACTGAACCCTCGCCAGGCGAGGTGGGCTCTTTTCCTAGCCAGGTTCACATGTTCTATTTCTTATATACCAGGCAGTAAGAACGGCAAGGCCGATGCCCTGTCTCGTCAGTATGACTCAAGAGGATAGAGTAGCAGACGATTCCCCCATTGTGCCTTCAGCATGTATACTCGCTCCCGTTTTATGGGAGATAAATGCGGAAATCCAACAGGCCTTGCGCACTGAAGACATCCCTGCGCAATGTCCTGCGAATCGCCAATTTGTACCCGAAACCGTTAGAGATAGGCTCATACATTGGGCTCATACTACTCTCTCCTCGGGCCATCCCGGCATCGGTCGCACCATTCACTGTCTGACCGGTAGGTATTGGTGGCCTACTTTAGCTAAGGACGTGCGGGTTTATGTCTCCTCCTGTTCGGTATGTGCCCAGAATAAAGCGCAGAGGCACCTACCTACAGGGAAACTAAAGCCTCTTCCTGTACCACAACGACCTTGGTCGCATTTGGCCATAGATTTCGTCACCGATTTACCCCGTTCGGAGGGTAACACTGCGATCTTGACCGTTGTGGACAGGTTCTCCAAGAAGACTTGTCGCCTCCTACCTCTGCCTGGTGTACCCACGGCCCTGCAAACCGTGGAGGCCCTGTTTACACACGTCTTCCGGCATTATGGCATCCCGGAGGAGATAGTGTCTGACCGCGGCCCTCAGTTTACGTTGCACCTATGGAAGGCTTTTATGGAGCGTTTGGGTTTTGCGGTGTGCCTTACTTCTGGGTTCCATCCTGAAGCCAATGGGCAGGTGGAATGCGTCAACCAGGAAGTGGGCAGGTTCTTGCGGTTGTACTGCCAGGACAGGCCGGGGGAGTGGTCGCGCTTTCTTCCTTGGGCCGAGTACGCTCAGAATTCCCTGCGCCATTCCTCCACTAACCTTACCCCATTCCAATGCGTCCTCAGCTTTCAGCCTGTCCTGGCTCCCTGGCATCCGAGTCAGACGGAGGCACCTGCGGTGGACGATTGGTTTCGGCGTGCGAAGGAGACCTGGCACGCAGCCCACGTCCGCCGTCATAAACTACAGGCGGATTGTCGCCACGGGCCCACCCCGGACTTCTCTCCGGGCGAGGGCGTCTGGCTCTCCACCCGGAACCTGCCCCTCCGCCTGCCCTGCCGGAAGCCGGGGCCGTGGTTTATAGGGCCATTCAGAGTCCTGAGGAGTGTCAATGAGGTATCCTATCGCTTACAGCTCCCATTTCACATGGGTATTCACCCTGTGTTCCATGTGTATCTCCTCAGGCCGGTGGTGGAAGGCCCCTTCCATGCGGTCGGGGTGCTGGAGGCCCCCCCTCCTCCGTTGGAGATCGACGGTGGCCTAGCCTACTCTGTTCGGGCCATTCTAGATTCGAGACGTCGGAGGGGTGGTCTCCAGTACCTCGTGGATTGGGAGGGGTACGGTCCCGAGGAACGGAGCTGGGTGCCGGCTGGGGATGTCCTGGACCCCGGCCTCCTTCGCGAGTTCCACCTGCGCCGGCCGGACCGTCCGGCGCCGCGTCCTCGGGGACGTCCCCTAGGTCGGGGGCGCCGCGGGAGCTGCGCGTCAGAGGGGGGGTACTGTCAGCATGCAAGATCCGAGTGCCCCCTCTGCTGACGCTCCCGGGATCTACCGCTTGGCATCCCCCACTTTCTAAAGCCACTGTTTCTCTCCAGACCTTTCCAGAGTAGCACAGCTGAACGGTGTTGGCAAACACCAGTTTTCCTATTTAGGAAGTGTAGAGGCATAGGTGATTGTGGGTTAATGTTCCAGGTCACAGTGTTATTATCTGCTTCGCTGCCTATTAACGGACATACTATATGATATTCCCTGTCTGTGTACAGGTGTTTTTATTTATTTACGATTTACTGCTGTGCTGCCTTCCGCTATATCAAAAACCTTCATTTAGCAACCTGCGTTTGGCTTCGTTTCCTAACCAACCGTGACATCATGCAAGAATAGTGAAGGTGATATCAAAGAAGGGTCCCTATGTTAACATGTAACTTGCCCTGTTAAGATGTGTTTGATTGAAATCGCTTTTGATTTCAGTAAATATGACCTCCTATTGCTGCAAATTCAACAAATGACCATTTTCAGTTCTTTACAACCTATAAAATGTTTTGAAGCTCTGTTGTGCATAATAATTTGGAACAGCGCAATGTGAGTTTTTTATTTAGTATAATGTAAATTATACTGACTGTCATTTCCATTGAATATTTAGTAAAATCAGTGTAAAATATAATTTGCATAATAATTTGGAATGCGGTGTATATACAAATATTAACCAGTGTCTGGACAACCTACACACCAGGGAGTCCCAGCCAACTAGGGTTTACATTGATAATGATGTGTGTAATAACTGGTATCAGGAATAAAACCCAAAGCTGCATGCTAGCCTGCATCTACAGGGTGTGATGCATTCATTTACAGCAGATTATCATAATCAAGCACTGACAAGTAACTTCAACAATATCAATTTGATCAATTGAAATCTAGATGATGCTGGACAATTGCACAGTTCTCTGTGGGATCTCTGAACTAATCCACACAAATTTGAACTCTGGCCTCACAATGACACAGCCATCTGCAAAGCAATGGAAGTGGCTGTTGCATAAGCCACATGGCTGCAGGACACATGGAAATCTCCCAAACTATCAACTTCCTCAAAACAACAAGGGCACAAGGGCCGTTAGGGTTACCAGCCTTGCTCATGGGCACAGTGACAGTTTACAAAACAGCACATTTTTGCTTTCTGGACAAACAGTTTAAGTATTAAAATACCTGCCTCAGTCACATACTGGAGCTCCAGCACCAAGCAGCACACTTTGGTACACAGTGCTGCCTGGGATAAGGAGGTAGAAAAGTCAAACTAGAGTACCTTTCTACATCGCTCTTCAGTGAATCCTTGTGTGCAGATCAAGCTACTATGAGTTCGATCACATGGTTGGCTGTGTTGAACAAGCAATGTGTGGAAGAATTGCCAACGAGGTACTGTAAGGTCAGGGGGAATTGGAAATGACCGCTTGAGTGGGGAGAAAAATATGTGTGTGTGTGGGGGGGGGGCTGCCACATCAGGCAAATGAACAGAGAGATGTCAGGGGTGAGGTTTGATCATACTCACTTCAGGTACTTGCTAAGCTCCTCTCGACTGCATCGGGACCAGTGAAAACGGTTGAAGGCAGCCTGCACCAGAGGAGCCATGATGCTGCCCATTGGAACCTCATCCCCACATTCATTGCCAGGAGGGCCATCATGCTCCATGCCCAGCCTGCCAGGAGAGGACAGGATGGTGTCAAATAAACAATAATCAGAAATACACGTCTGTGATGTACAATTCATTTGTGGAAAAACTTGATTGTTATCCTACAGCTGGTGTATCCTGCAAAAATCATACTATTGTTTATTTATTTTATATTATTATTTTTTTCCCCAATTGTTCTCCCCTCCCAATTTCCACTGAACCTGCCTTGTCAGCAGCTCTACAACACCTTAGACAGATGCAGGATGTTGAGGGCCGTGCACATGGTTCATCCAACCACCTGTCGCCAAGCCGCCAATTCTTTTTGCACTGTTCATCTTACACAGAAGCCTTTAGTCGGATCATGTACGAGATGATTACACTAACCAACTATACTTCAGAGATTAAATTTACAGGCGCCCAATCTGCACACAGGGAGTCGCTGGAGATCGACGTGGCAAGGTAGGTAATTCAGCATGTCTATCCCAAATCCGGACACATTGTCAGACTCGAACCACTGACTATCATGACATAGACTGTCCTGCAATGCAGCGACTTAGCCCACTACACCACGCAAACCCCCCAGAAGCATGTAACAGTAATAGAAATGTGTATTCTGCGTTCTGAACGGTATGTCTAAGAGTGCCTCACACGTGTCCAGTCTCATGCGCCACAACGAAGGCAGAGGAGAAGCCATCCTCGTGGTTGAGAGTGCAGCTCCGCACTGGATGGCACATGCCTGTCACAGGAGCATAGCCTGAGCAATGACAGAGGGAGAATCAATGAGCAATGAATTACAGAAATGAGAGAAGAACAAGAAGAGGAAGTAGTATGCATGCTGTATTCAATAGAAGTACATTGATAGGGGGAGTGCATAAACATGTCCTGTACCTTGCATGCCTGAGGGGCCGAACTCCTGTCGGGTAAGGAAGATGGCGTGGTCATGGAACTCTGCGTCATTCCTGTTTTCCTTCTGCTTAAGGAAGGCCCAACGGCACACGTTCTCCAGACTCTGTGACGGGTTGCCCAGCTCGATCAGACTCATAGACTAAGGCCAAAAGAAGAAAGGACAAAACGACACAAAATCACCATAGCCCATATATTCAGCACAATTCTGCATATCTTCACAGACATTTTAATTTTACTGTGTATATTTCCCAAATGCAGCAAATTAATTGTAGTGGATTTCTTTCAAACATTAGTGTATAAGGTCATAGTACATATTTAATTGTAGTGGATTTCTTTCAAACAGTAGTGTATAAGGTCATTGTACATATATAATTGTAGTGGATTTCTTTCAAACAGTAGTTTATAAGGTCATAGTACATATTTAATTGTAGTGGATTTCTTTCAAACAGTAGTGTATAAGGTCATTGTACATATTTAATTGTAGTGGATTTCTTTCAAACAGTAGTGTATAAGGTCATTGTACATATATAATTGTAGTGGATTTCTTTCAAACAGTAGTGTATAAGGTCATTGTACATATATAATTGTAGTGGATTTCTTTCAAACAGTAGTGTATAAGGTCATTGTACATATTTAATTGTAGTGGATTTCTTTCAAACATTAGTGTATAAGGTCATTGTACATATTTAATTGTAGTGGATTTCTTTCAAACAGTAGTGTATAAGGTCATTGTACATATATAATTGTAGTGGATTTCTTTCAAACATTAGTGTATAAGGTCATTGTACATATTTAATTGTAGTGGATTTCTTTCAAACAGTAGTGTATAAGGTCATTGTACATATATAATTGTAGTGGATTTCTTTCAAACAGTAGTGTATAAGGTCATAGTACATATTTAATTGTAGTGGATTTCTTTCAAACAGTAGTGTATAAGGTCATTGTACATATTTAATTGAAAATGCATTTTCTTCCCAAAGAATTGCTGACAATTCTTGCTAGCCAGCAGGTGGTAGTCTTGCAGTGACAAATACAATCTCCAAAGGGGGCCTACTGATGCCATCAGAGATAAAAATGGAATTCAAACTGACAATCACAGGCCATCCAAAAATGCAATGCATGTATCTCCTAAGAAAAAACTACTGTTTGCAGGTCATAGGTCATGGCTGTTTTTGTATTGTGTGCGCATGTAGCCCAACATTATGTTAAAATCTTTGAAAAAGTTTGGGGAACACCCACATCCCCCAAAATGAAAAAAACATGTATTCAAAACTAAAAAAAAAAAATTGTTATTATTTTGACTGATTCAATATGCATGGAAAATAATTTTGTTACTATCATTTATGTTTTGGCCTCTCATGTCTGCTTCAACAGAAAACACTCAAATTAATGTCTAAAGTTGACTGCTTCTTACCTGGATCGAGTTCAGCAAGATGATCCGAACCAGAACCACATTGATGTTGGCACCAAGTGTACGATCATGGTAAATCTCATTCACCTGCAGACATACAGAAAGAAACATGTGGCCTGAGAAAACAGCATGAATATAAGGCATGTGACTTGGCTGACGTCCTGTATCTGATAGAGTGGATATTGCATTACTGTACAATATAAAAAGCTGTTAACAACACCTATTTCAGACAGGAAAAGCCCTGTGACTTAACCAACACTTTAATATAGGAATAACATAATAAAAATATACAATCATACACGCAGATTCACATGATTCATGTTTTGGCATATGATTCTGTAACTTAGGGGAAATTCACCACCATAGTAGGATGGTGTATATACAGTGCCTTGCGAAGGTATTCGACCCCCTTGACATTTTCAACCTTTTGCCACATTTCAGGCTTCAAACGAGATATGAAACTGTAATTTTTTGTGAAGAATCAACAACAAGTGGGACACAATCATGAAGTGGAACGAAATTTATTGGATATTTCAAACTTTTTTAACAAATAAAAAACTGAAAAATTGGGCTTTATAAAGTTTATACTTTGTAGCACCACCTTTTGCTGCGATTACAGCTGTAAGTCGCTTGGGGTATGTCTCTATCAGTTTTGCACATCGAGAGACTGAAAATTTTGCCCATTCCTCCTTGCAAAAAGCTCGAGCTCAGTTAGGTTGGATGGAGAGCGTTTGTGAACAGCAGTTTTCAGTTCTTTCCACAGATTCTTGATTGGATTCAGGTCTGGACTTTGACTTGGCCATTCTAACACCTGGATATGTTTATTTGTGAACCATTCCATTGTGGATTTTGCTTTATGTTTTGCTTTATGTTTTGGATCATTGTCTGGTTGGAAGACAAATCTCTGTCCCAGTCTCAGGTCTTTTGCAGACTCCATTAGCATTCTTCCAGAAAGGTCCTGTATTTGGCTCCATCCATCTTCCCATCAATTTTAGCCATCTACCCTGTCCCTGCTGAAGAAAAGCAGGCCCAAACCATGATGCTGCCACCACTATGTTTGACAGTGGGGATGGTGCGTTCAGGGTGATGAGCTGTGTTGCTTTTACGCCAAACATAACGTTTTGCATTGTTGCCAAAAAGTTCGATTTTGGTTTCATCTGACCAGAGCACCTTCTTCCACATGTTTGGTGTGTCTCTCAGGTGGCTTGTGGCAAACTTTAAAAGGCACTTTTTATGGATATCTTTCAGAAATGGCTTTCTTCTTGCCACTTTTCCATAAAGGCCAGATTTGTGCAGTATACGACTGATTGTTGTCCTATGGACAGACTCGCCCACCTCAGCTGTAGATCTCTGCAGGTCATCCAGAGTGATCATGGGCCTCTTGGCTGCATCTCTGATCAGTCTTCTCCTTGTATGAACTGAAAGTTTAGAGGGACGGCCGGGTCTTGGTAGATTTGCAATGGTCTGATTCTCCTTCCATTTCAATATTATCGCGACACAGTGCTCCTTGGGATGTTTAAAGCTTGGGAAATCTTTCTGTATCCAAATCCAGCTTTGAACTTCTCCACAACAGTATCTCGGACCTGCCTGGTGTGTTCCTTGTTCTTCATGATGCTCTCTGTGCTTTCAACGGACCTCTGAGACTATCACAGAGCAGGTGCATTTATACGGAGACTTGATTACACACAGGTGGATTCTATTTATCATCATTAGTCATTTAGGTCAACATTGGATCATTCAGAGATCATCACTGAACTTCTGGAGAGAGTGTGCTGCACTGAAAGTAAAGGGGCTGAATAATTTTGCTTGCCCAATTTGTCAGTTTTTTATTTGTTAAAAAAGTTTGAAATATCCAATAACTTTCGTTCCACTTCATGATTGTGTCCCAGTTGTTGTTGCTTCTTCACAAAAAATTACAGTTTTATATCTTTATGTTTAAAGCTTAAAAATATTGAAATGGCAAAAGTTTGAAATGTTCAAGGGGGCCGAATACTTTCGCAAAGCACTGTATATTACAAGCGGCCGAAATAGGTTTCCTCAGGAGGGTGGCGGGCGTCTCGCTTAGAGATAGGGTGAGAATCTCAGTCATCCGTGAGGATCTCAGAGTAGAGCCGCTGCTCCTTTGCGTTGAAAGGAGCCAGTTAAGGTGGTTTGGGCATCTGGTAAGGATGCCCCCCTGTTCCAGGCACGTCCAGCTGGGAGGAGGCCTCGGGGAAGACCCAGGACTAGGTGGCGGGATTATATCTCCAACCTGGCCTGGGAACGCCTCGGGATCCCCCAGTCGGAGCTGGTTAATGTGGCTCTGGAGAAGGACGTTTGGGGTCCACTGCTGGAGCTGCTGCCCCCGCGACCCGATCCCGGATAACGGAAGAAAATGGATGGATGGATGGACTGTATATTACTTCTATTCACAACATATATGTAATATATGACTACCAAGAAATATTGACAATGAGATAGGTATGCAATACCAAAACACCACAGAACAACATAGAACCAAACAGGTGGAGGCAGGGGCGAGTGGCAGGGAGGGCGCACAGACGCAATAACCCTTTCCTCCATACTGGGTAAGTGTACTAGCCTTAATAGTCCACTTAATTACTAATGAGTACTAGATTGATGACAGATGTGTGCTGCCATCAGCTGATGCTGACTGAACCTACATCCCTCGGTATTCCAGTCTAAAATTGCTGTGCTATTTCATTCTAAAAGTTTCCAATTTTATTGTGCTATTTGCACCCCTTTCCCAGAATTGCATCTCCTTCTAGGAATGTTCTTCCTGTAATATGATTAAGATGTCTGTTTCTCTGGGAGGAGGTAATGTTCAGATAGAGTCCAAACACATTTTGTCTTCTGTCACTGTTCCAGTTCCAGCTGTCAGAGATCAGAGGCGGAGCAGGGACTTTACACTGTGATGTAGTGTTCCTTTGACAGATTTCACTTGTCCGGGAAAGGGATGGGCTTCTCTTGTCCAATCTGGCCCAGTCTGCTGGCCGGCCTGCCTGCCTGCCTGTCTGTCTGTCTGTCTGTTTTTCTTCCTATCTATCTATCTATCTGTCTGTCTGTCTGTCTGTCTGTCTGTCTGTCTGTCTGTCTGTCTGTCTGTCTGCCTGTCTGCCTGTCTGCCTGTCTGTCTGTCTGTCTGTCTGTCAGTTTGTCTGTCTGTCTGTCTGCATGTTTGTCTGTCTTCCATGTTTGTCTTTGTCTGTCTGTCTTCCTGTCTGTCTCTGTTTGTCTGTCTGTCTGACTGTCTGACTGTCTCTGTCTGTCTGTCTGTCTAACTATCTGCCTTCCTGTCTGTCTGTCTGTCTGTCTGTCTGTCTGTCTGTCTGTCTGTCTGCCTGCCTGCCTGTCTGCCTGTCTGCCTGTCTGCCTGTCTACCTGTCTACCTGTCTGTCAATCTGTAAAATCCCAGTCTACCCTAGGCCTCATTACACATTTAGGTCACTCCATGCTCTACCTATGGTCATACTATCAAGAACTGCTTGTTAATTTGTGGTTAAGGTTCAGTTTAAAATAAGTGTAAGGGTTGTGTTCGGGGTTAATATATATATATTAATATATATTAATATATAATATATATATCCAATTAACCAGTTGCAACGGTGCCCATGACAAACTTGGGTATATTTGGCATAGTGGTTACAGTAAATTATAAATAGCAAATAGTGATGAGGATTATAATCAGGATAACATTTTAGGTGTATGGTTAAAAACTAGTTTTAGGATTACTGTTTAGAGAGTAGCGACTAATAGATTTTAGATGGGTGAAATGTTTGAGGTCCCTAAAATGAGAGTAAAATGTGTGTGTGTGTGTGTATGTGTATATGTGTGTCCTGTGGTGGCAGGGATAGCAGGAGGACAGCGCCCTGTCACATACTTCAAGCTAATGAGGCCATGGTAAAATAACAGAGGAGCTACAGTAGCGAACAGACAG
>JACXGM010004423.1:21549-38186 GCA_016801145.1 Umbra pygmaea | reverse complement strand
ATTGATCACAAATCATTTCTTGAGTCCCTGTCATTCTCTGGTCACTTTATCCACTCTCAGCTGAGTAGCAGAATTCAATGCACCTTTAAAAAGTAATTTCCATGCCATATTTATAATATTCATTACCTCTGCTGTGTACACTCCAGATCACTGCTCAGTACATAGTATATTGCTATTATTATTATTATTGTTTTAAAATGTCTTCATATTGTATATAATCTTTTTAAGCCCACTGTGTAGATGTGTCGAGCCATGTCACAAGAATTTCTCTGCATAGGATGATGTGATGTCATTCGATGCATATGACAAATAAACAACTTTGACTTTGACTAATTTAGGTTTTCAAAATAGTTTCCTGAGAACGTAATTTGGGAGAAATTCTGAGATGTACGGTTGCTTCTGACATGTGCTTAGAGGAGCCCATGGTTGTTGAAACTAGGTAGAACAACATCACTGACAGATTAGAATATATATATAGATACTTCAGAGTAATAGTTAAACACTGGAATAACAAGTCAATCAACCTTTCTGAGTTGATTTCTTAGTAATCATCTATTTAAGAAGAAATTAAGAACGGTCCAAAAGTGTGCCCAAATGTATGCACGTGTTGTGTTGACTTTTATTGTTTTGGATCTGTAATAAATGCAATTAAATTATAATCCTTTATTGAATGTTGCAGAAAGGTGGTGTTTCACTTTATACAGAGTAGAAGTCAGGTAAACCTCTATTCACAGAAAGATTCATTGTAACATATATTTTTTCATAAAGTTTTCAAAACTTTTGCTACACTTGACATTTTCAGAATATGAACAAACCCGCACGGAATGCAAACCCGCACGGAATGGAAATCCAACATGAGAACTAATTTTACTACCCTTTGATGCTCCTAAACACAAAAGAGTTCTGTTTAACAAATGACAATAAAAGCATGGTTTTATATTTCTCCAATTTTACTCAGGAGAAACAATCGCAAATAATTTAATTTTTGTCATTCACTTATCAAAAAGGAAGATCACCAGTTTATTTTAAATATGTCTTATTTTAAACACTTTCATACTTCTCCAAGCAGATGACAATGAGATTAGTGTCATTATTCAAATAAAACTGAATAATGACAATGTTATGACTTCTCAAATTTAAGTCTCAATCCAATTCTCCATCTTTCTTGTTACTCTCAAGGGAATCAAAAGAGTCAATACTCATTTTTATTTCCTTGCTACTCCTAAGGTTTTTTTTGGTTGTTGTTGAGAAATTATTCTGATACAAGTGATCAGTAAATTACAAAAAGATGAGATCTCCTGTATTTCTAAAAGTTTAAGAAGAGACAACATATTTTTCCTCTGGGAATGCATATGCAGACTCTGAACACACTCATACATGCTTGGTCATACACACCCACAAACATAAACACAATTAGAAAATGTGTTAATGGAAGGCTGGGCCACTAGCGCAGATCCTTATATCCAGAGTTTGCATTTTCATTGATTTGAGTGTCCTCAGATTCCCGTTACTCTCCTGTCTACTGTTGCATTTAAAGTGACTGGCTATTCTTCCAGTTCAGCACAGGAGATGACTTTGTGGGGGGTCATAGTTTAGGCTACGATCCTCTGCTGGAAGCTGCTCTACTCACATGTGCTGAGCGCCTGTGACGGGGACTCATCACTATTCAGGCCCTGGCCCCAGCATTGCACCGTTTGAATAGTGATGCTTCTGCTTCTGTGTTAACTGAGCAGTGTCCTCTGGCGTGGGTTTTATAGTCCTACCTTGAAATACACCCACAGGCCACAGGCGAAAATGCCTTGTTGATGGCAGAGGTCAGAGGAGAATGAACAGACTGGTTCGAGCTAATTGAAAGGCAACAGTAACTCAATAACCACTCGTTACAACCAAGGTATGCAGAACACGTCGAACCTTGAACCAGATGGGCTACAGCAGCAGACGACCACCCCGGATGCCCCTCCTGTCAGCTACGAACTGGAAACGGAGGCTACAATTTGCATGAGGCCACCACAACTGGACAATAGAAGATTAGAAAAATGTTGTTTGATCTGATGAGTCTTGATGTCTGCTGCAACATTCAGATGGTAGGGTCAGAATTTAGCGGAAACGACATGAAATCATGGATCCATCCTGCCTTGTATCAATGGTTCAGGCTGGTGGTGGTGGTGTAATGATGTGGGGGATATTTCTTGGCACAATTTGGGTACCAAGTGAGCATTGTTAAAATGCCACAGCTTACCTGACTACTGTTGCTGACCATGTCCATCCCTTTATGGCTACTTTCAGCAGGATAACACACCATTTCACAAAGCTCACATCGTCTCAAACTGGTTTCTTGAACATGACAATAAGTTCACTGTACTCAAATGGCTTGATCCAATCAAGCACCTTAAGGATGAGGTGGAATGGGAGATTTGCATCATGGATGTGCAGCTGAAAAATCTGCAGCAACTGCGTGATGCAATAATGTCAATATGGACCAAAATGTTTCCAGCACTTTGTCGATTCTATGCCATGAAGAATAAAAGCAGTTCTGAAAGCAAAACAGGGTCCAACCCAGTACTAGCAAGGTGTACATAATGAAGTTTCTGGTGAGTGTATACTCTAAGAGAAATGCAGCCTGTACATAGTTACTTTGACAACTGGCATTAAATAATCTTGAAATGATTACTAACTTCATCTTGAAGTTGGTAATCGGGGAAAACTACAGTAGTTTACAAATGATGGATATTTGATCCATTACTATTGTTTAGGAAAAGTCTTTAAGATTTAATGAATTAGAAGGACATTTCATATGGAAATATTAGCTTTTTTATTACATTTTAATGATTTAGCAAAGGCTCATGCAGAGTGACAGAGAGTCAAACACACAACCAGAGTTCACTGTACTTGATGAAGGTACACATACCCAAGTTAATGCGAGGAAAACAAGAATCCAAAATGGTACAGACAAATCTTAGTAGATGCATAGACAAATGCTTTATAATGACTACGTTTAGGAGTCTAGCTAACAGAAGCACATCATCAACAACAGAGGGTAATCTGACCCCTAACCACGTTCATATTTGATATTTTAATTTATGACAACAAAATATTTTATTACGACATCCATAGGAAACCATTATTCCATATTTTCAGATGAAGTTAAATTTGCCTACAGTTTGGCTAATTGTGTGATCTTTTGTGTTTTATTCAACAAACAATACAACAATGAAAATGTAGATCAATTAAAGGTAATTAACAGTCAATTATTTCCATTCCAGTCACGGCGTAATTCTGCTTCAGGTTTTGGTATCGACTCGTTTTCTGTCCCTGTGTGTGACAAGAGGGAGCCGTAGCTTGAAGAATCTATATTCTACCGCTAGTAGAGAAACAGTCTGTGATCTACCTACCCTGACAAGCTGCCGAGGAGTAAGCAACAGAAGAAAATACATATTTTTTCAGAAATAGATTAATGGGATTTTTTTTACTTGGCATCTTTAAAATTGACCAAACTACTGGAAAAGGGGCGCATACCGTACTGATGAACAGTTTTTTTCTTTTAATGAGACCCGAATTGAAAAGACGCAGCAATGACATTCTACTGCCAAGAACAACAGCCGTACGCAGCTACATCAAGCACAAAATTACTCTTGTGTGGATAGATGATTAATAACGCAAGTGCTAAGGCTCAAATCGAGAGAGGGAAACAGATGTAATTTTCTTATGGTACAGCTGGTCCAATGCCACTCGTGCTGCGTAGATTGTTATTGCAATCAGTCCTTACACCAGCCACTGCTACCAGCAATTCCAAATTACTCAGGAATTCCGGACGGCTGTCTTTAGTAGGCTGTCTTTAGTTTAATATTGCAGCAGAGGAATACGGGAATGCCATGTGTCGTTGCGCGACATAAGAAGGGCTTTGTGGTGTTCTGCACGGGGGACAGGTGGCGTTGTGTGTAAGGCGGCAGAGACAGTTGTCTTAAGGATGTCACGCCGCGGTACGGGATCTGTTTTTTACCAGAGACGGGTGCGATAAAGAGGAGTAGTAGTTTTCAAACGACGTTACGCACCTTTCTCTTCTCTTCGAAATACTATATGAATCCAGAGGAAATCCGACTGCAAGGAGACAAAAACTGTGTAACCGACGCGTTCCAGGCGCACCTTTTACGCGACAATCAGTGGTAAGTGAACAGAGCTGTCCAACGTTGGGGTCCGGTGGTTAAGGGAGGTGGTTGTGTGTACTATGGGACCTTGCATCTCGTCTCGCAATTACGATTATTTGGGCACAGTGGATTTCCAAAAAATATTGAATTGTGATGCATTGTTTCAAATTGGTTCAAACGAATGTGGGATACGGAATACATGTAAATTAGCCGGAATTTGCCCTTTGAGGGAAAGTGTCACACAAGTCGACACATTGCGGTATTTGCATATATATACGGGTTGTTTAGGCTAATGTTTTACCTGGTTTTTTTTTCTAGCATTGAACATTTTTTTTGACTACGTAGGATTTAGCTCCATGTCCGAGCTACAATAGCTCACATTTCTTTTACTGTAACAGACTTAACGATTTAATGTTGAGTATCAGAAGGCAGCCTAATATTCATTAAATTATGTTTCAGTGACACTGTTACCTAATAATTTGTGTAAATAATAGGCTATGTATTAGCCTAATGCTTAGTGTTGCGCAACAGCAGACTATGATAATATCGTTTGTCAACAATTCGGCTATTATAATGCATAGAACAATCAGATATTATTCATTGCTGTGGTGCAGGTAAAATAAATAAAAAAATGCACAAAAGTGACTATTATTAGGAGTTGAGTATAGAGCATAAGCAGGTGACAGGTGTTTGATATGTGTCCAGTGGCTCTGCTGCTCGTTGCTGGTCTGTGGTCCTGGCCTAAGTTGGCCTCCCTCTGGCTCTGGTCTCTCCCTGTTCTCTCTGCCCATGTCTTTCTACAGCAGCTGCTGCCTTAACAGTACACTGAGCTAGCCGGCTGGCTAGTGTCAGAATCAATTCTGCGTTTCTCTGTGAGGCCTAACTCTAAATTGTTGGCACTGATCTCCCCAAAGTTTCTTCTTGCGGGTATAAAGCTGCAGGTTTTGTTGTCCTCCCTGTTTCAAATTCAAATTGCCATTGAGTTGCCTTTTGTTGGCCGCTGTTTGAGGACTGGATTGGGAGAAAAGTGAGTGAAGTCCCTGAGGGTCAGAGCATTCCAATAATGAGCCCAAGTGTGAGAGAGGAGGTTAGGGAGAGGAGACAGTTCTGTGAAAGCTACGACTACACCAAGGGAATAGCACCAGCCCCCCATCTCATGTGTCAATCAGGCTCTAAACACAAGGGGCTCTTTAATACCCCCCTGAAAGCCCCCTGCTCTCTCTCTCTCTCTCTCTCTCTCTCTCTCTCTGCAAAGATGAGCTACAGGTTGTGGACCTTTCCTCCTTTTTGTTTTTTCCCTCAATATTTACATGTTTTGGTTTTAGACGATAAACATTTGATTACTTGCACATACACAGATCCTCTAAATTAGACAAAACGTTGGCTGAGACTTAAAGCTCAACTTGAGCTGCTGTACCCAGTCGTACCTACTCTCCTGATGCCCATAGGTTGTGCTATGGTTCTACAGTCCCAGCCTTGCTGTTTTGTTGGCCTGTTAGTAGAGAAATAGGTAGAGAGAGAGAGAACAGAAGAGTAATAATGGGAGAAGAGAGGAGGAGGTGTAGAGGAGGGGAAGGTCTACATCTGCCAGATGATTCATGGGTTGGTGTTGGGATGCGTGACGTCTTCTCATGACTGGTGAGCTCCTCTTCTACACCCAGATCCCTGATAATTCCTCCAGCCTCCTCTCGTACACTCACCATCCCACTGGCACTGATTACACATGAAATATCATACAGAATAAATTTAAGAGAGACGAACAGAGGAAACGGCCGTCTGATAAACACTGTGCTCCTCCGTGTTTCACTTTATTTTTAATTTCCTAAAGTAATTGATAAGAGCAAATAGTCTCCTACCAGTAACCCACTGGTACTCTATTGTCCCCTCTCAGTAACCCTGCAAATTAGCGGTCCCCTATCAGTTATCCTAAAATGATTAGTCTATTAGTAAACCACTGGTAACGTTATGTTCCCCTATCAGTTAACCACTGGTAACGTTATGTTCCCCTATCAGTTAACCACTGGTAACTTTATTTTTTTATATCAGTAAACCAGGGTAGGCGTAATAAGCCATGGCTTCAGCCTATACCTGTTAGGTTACCTTCGTTGTTTGTAATGAACTTGTATATATATTTTGTTTCATGTTTATTAACCGAATAAACCTATAAACCTAAACCTAAACCACTGGTAACTTATGTTCCTCTATCAGTAAACTACTGGTAACTTATGTTCCTCTCTCAGTAAACTACTGGTAATGTTATGTTCCTCTATCAGTAAACTACTGGTAACTTTGTTCCTCTCTCAGTTAACCACTGGTAACATTATTTTTTTCTATCACTAAACCACTAATAACTGTATGTTCGTTTATCAGTAAACCACTGGTAACTTTATGGTCCCCTACAGTATACCACTGGTAACTTTATGTTACCTTTATCAGTAACACTAGTTACTATTTACAGTAATAGGTACTTAATATTCTTGCTTGCTACATCAAGGTTTCTGTCTTTGTGTGTGATGCTTTCCTATTCTCCAGTGCTCCTCACAGCTTAACAAAGTGACCAATGAAGCTCATCTAATCCCCAGTAAGCAGAGCACAGTGATTTATTATAAAGTTGCTTAATTTGGAGAGATGCACAACCTCCATCCCTACTTCTCTCCCTGAGACAAAGTACTCCTGTCAGGTGCATCATTGTCCAATTGGCAATTATGAATTCATTTGGAAGAAACTGAATATCTGACTGTGTCTAACTGGTTTTCAATAATGACCTGGTCAAATGTATACAGTAACAAGACAACAGGACAACAAACAGATCACAAATAATGTAACAAATATGAATAGTCAAAAGAACATTATGCATTATACTGTTTGTAAGAGCAGAAGGTGGAAATGGGAAGAAAGACAAGACAGAAGGATGCCACAGTCTGTTAGTTGTCTTCTGTGTGTGTGTGTGTGTGTGTGTCTTCCCTGTGTGTGATTCAGTGCAGTCCAGGATTTGTTGAATGGGTTCCCTGTTAGTCCCCCCTCTACTCTTTACCAGCCATGCAGGCCAGCGCCCCAAGTGTTGTGCCCACTGTGCTAAAATAACAGGTGCCCTGGTCCTGTCACAGGGGCACTTAATCCTGCACCGGCGCCCCCCTTCTGGGGGTAATGTCACCTGATCACAGGAGCCCCATCAAAGCCTCTTCTGTGAGAGTGCTGGCGCCATCTGCACCACCCTCTGACTGCCTGCCTACCCGCCTGCCTGACTGCCCGCATGCCCGCCCTTGTGCCTGCCTGAGGACCCAGGTCTAACCTGCTCCCCCTCCCCAGTCCCCTTCCCTCCCTGGCCTCCTTTAGGACCTGGAGGAGGGGGTCATTACCCTCCCAAGCAGTGTGGTCCCCAGGGGCTGTCTGCGTAGGGACACTGCCCCACTGGGACTCTGAATGGGACAAATTGAGCGTAACAGTGTTCCACTCAGCATGTGGAGTGGGAGAAAGAGGAGGTGCCCGGGAGGCCCGCTGACTGGCAGGTCGTGCTGCAGCGAGCAGGGAGGCCTGGACGCACGGGGGTCCTGTACGTGACCTTTCATGAAGAAGCAGCGCCTTTCATTTAACCCATCTCACCTCTCGTTTACACCTGGTCCACTTCAGCGCTCCTCTCCTCCGCTGTTTATGTTGGCCCAAGGCCAGTTCTGGGGTTGCTATGGCAGCAGGATCAACAAGTTAACCGGTGACCCCTGGAGCCTTGGTTCCCAGGGTCCAGTAGCTTGCAGGGTGGTGGCTCGCCGTGACCTGTGGTGAGGCATGGCTGGTGCTGGCCAGAGGTCACCAAACCACCAACACCATTAAAATGCAATAAAGCCCTGTGCTCCACATGGACTACCCATTTAGTCACACTCTGCTTCTCCTTCATCAGGCCAGTTTCACTCTTTATCTTCCCTCCTCACTGCTATCTGTCCGTATGGTTCTGATCATATGTATTTAGTGCCATACCCAGGCAATGAGGGTGAAGGAGATAAGTTCACAGAGAATGTCCCCTAAGATCGATGATGATGAGAGCTCCTTCATTTTCCCTCAGCGCTTTCACAGTGTTGCTCTCTCCGGTGTTGAGTCCTATTTCTATGTTTTAATTTGGTGTCGGAAGCCTCTATCAGTGGAGAGGCTCTGCCAAGGTGAAGTGTATCTATTACATAAGCCTGAGGTGATGGAGTTGAACAAGGCTACATTCTTACCAAGTACTGGCTAGCCGTTTAATGAAGATCCTCATTTATGGTTAATTCCTTTCCATGTTCGATGTGGGGAGGGTGAGATTCATTCCACTGCAGTGAAAATACACATTCCCATGAATTTAATCTGCTGCCTTTGGCAGTGCAACATGAATTATTATATTGTGTATTAGAGGATGAAGAGCAGGCAGACCTGACGAAGCAGCTTATTACTTCCTGGACACAAAGAAACAGACTGTTTGTGAGTATAATTCGTTTCCTAGCCTGTTTATTTGCTTGTCATTGAGGCGCGTTTACATGGCCCTCTGCTACCGAGACATGATGTGGTTTGGGCAGCAGCGTGACGTGGCCACTGTGGCATACAGAGGTTTGTTAACGAGGGAAGAAACTACTGAGGGGCTGGCGCAGGGAGAGTCAGGGACACACTCCCCCCCCACACACACAGGGAGCATACACCAATCAGCCATAACATTATGACCACTTGCCTAATACTGTGTAGGTCCCCGTTTTGCTGCTAAAACAGCAGCCCCATACGCAACAAACTGTGATGCAATGTGTTCTGACACCTTTCTATCAGAACCAGCATTACCTTTTTCAGCAATTTGAGCTACAGTAGCTTGTCTGTTGGATCGGACCACACGGGCTAGCCTTAGCTCCGCTCATGACCCTGTTGCCGGTTCACCGCTTTTCCTTCCTTGGATCAATTTGATAGGTACTGACCACTGCAGACCAGGAACTTTGTCCTCAAAGTTGATGTGTTAGATGCAGGAAAAATGGGCAAGTGTAAGGATTTGAGTGACTTTGACAAGGGCCAAATTGTGATGCTAGATGACTGGGTCAGAGCATCTCTAAAACTGCAGCTCTTGTGGGGTGTTCCCGGTCTGCAGTGGTCAGTACCTATTAAAGTGGTCCAAGGAAGAGGCTGTGGATAGGCTTCTGTATGCTCACAGATATCACATTAATGGTTGGGACCTGGCTCACATTTCTCTCTTCTGTTTTGTTTGCTGAGAAAATGTTTTTGCTTATTGTTCTGAGATACTCCTCTTACTGTTGTCAATGTACTGTGGTCTACTGCTAGCAACTGTGCTTGTGCTAATTAGTCTACTGTGGAGGTTCTCCTCTCTTCTGTCTGCCTGTTCTGCTGTGTTTGTTTTCCTCTTTGACACTTGTTTTTGGGCATTTAAGTAAATGAACAGCTACTGTTCTGGTGACCTGAGAGCACCAGTCATGTACCAGGCAGTCATGGAGAAGAGACTATAAACTGAGGGGACAGAAGCGTTACCGGGTGAGGCAGGAGGAAGAGTGTAGCCCGGGCCTGGATGTACAGAGTTAGTGAGGTAACAGAGACCAAAGTAGAGGTGGGGGGACGGTCAGTGTCGGTTCAGGCTGCATCCGTGGAGGACTTTCAGGATTCCACTGGGTGGGCCGGGGCAGAATAGACTCTAGAGTCTGCTTGCTCTGATGAAGTGGGCCCTAGACGGCCTTGAAGCACCAATTGATGTGTGGAGTCGGCGTCTGTGGCGTGAGAAATCAAAGAGGTCTGGCTGTGCTGAGCATCTGCTCTGCCACTGCTCTCCACTGAGCCAGGGAGCCAGGTCCTGTGAGTCAGAGACGATGGCTTGATGAGGTGAGGGAACGTGGGTTGGAGGGAAGAGAAGGGGCCATCTGGAGGCAACAAGTCTCAGGACAGCAGGCGACTCCACTCAGAGCGTTACATGGCCTGGGCACAGTGCCAGTCCGAGGTAGGCCCCCCCATACAAGGATCCCCTCCACTAATGGGCTGAAAGCTGTCACCTGACAGCCTCTGTCGGCTCCAGTGGTGCGGTTAAGCGTTAGGGATTGGCCGGCTGCTGGTTGCCAGGTCTAAGTAATCGTGCAAATTGTCTGAGGACGTTTATGAATACATTTTTATGAACCCAAGTTTTCACAGTGCTAATGGTTTGGGTGCTAAGTACCAAATCGTAATGTGTGTTTACTCAAATACGATGTTAGGTGTGATGAAAAGGATTATGATGCTTGAACAGCTAATCTGTTCAAAAGGCACTGTATGCATTTTTTATTGTTAGATGCAGTGCACTGTGGCGGTTTTTATTCTGGGTGGTAGTGATGCTTTGCAAGCCGCCTGTTTTTGCTCATCGCGTGTCTTCCGATATCCCACGGCTGTCGGCTTGCTCCTAACTAGTGGGTCATCTGCATTTGCATGTAAATGTTTTTCACCCCCATGTCTGCTGATGGACCAGAATGGCTCACTGTCTGCCTTGCTTAGGGAGAAG
This sequence comes from Umbra pygmaea, assembly GCA_016801145.1. Classification (NCBI taxonomy): domain Eukaryota; kingdom Metazoa; phylum Chordata; class Actinopteri; order Esociformes; family Umbridae; genus Umbra; species Umbra pygmaea. Next base: position 27,563 of record JACXGM010004423.1, on the reverse strand, counting down.
ACGGACTGACTGGCAGTGACATTCAGGGCAGTGCCACCCGCCTGCCGGGGAATTATTTCGCAGGGCATCTTCTCCTCTACATCCCAGCCAGTGAATTTCTGTGTGAATATTCATGCCCATCCTCCATCCTCCTGCCTTCTATTAACTTGTTTTGCAGCAAACATCAGAGCCCAGCCCCCACCTTCATCTCCGACCGCGCATCCGCTCTGTTCATTGGCCCAATCCCTCGGCGTCAATAAGACGGACACATCCAAGGCTTTCTGCTCAAAGTGTGGCACACTCATCTGCACTGTAGCGCGCCCGTGTGACTCACATACACATATCAAGGATGGCTGTTTGAAGCTTGGCAGTTCGGCTCTCCCAGTTCAGCTCTTACAGTTCAGCTGGAACAGTCCTTACTGTCTGAATGGTACATCTTTACCCCAGCTTAAGTTTTGTCGTTTTTTGTAGTAGACTTTGCAGCATAGAGAGTGAGTTCAGCTAGATACCATTACTTCACAGATGGAGGTACCATTGAATGGTGTCTGCTTTGGAGATTTCTCTATTTGTGGTATGTGTCTTTAATATATTTCATAGGTTTATATATACCCTGGCGGAATGTGTCAAACATGTACCATTCTTTATAGAAAACATGAGTGATCAGGAAAACACGTTACTTTTGTTTTTTAATGAGATTACCATAAAACTACAAGGCATCATAGAATTGCACAATCATTAACCAAAGAATAGCAATAAAGAAAATAATGAGATGTCCCCATTCAAAAGTTTGCATACCCTTAGTTCCTAATACTGTATATTGTCCCCTTCAGCATCAATGACAGCTTGCGGTCTTTTTGTGATAGTTGTGGATGAGGCCCTTTATATTATCAGGTGGTAAAGCCGCCCATTCATCTTGGCAAAAAGCCTCCAGGTCCCTTATGTGTTTGGGTTGTTTTGCATGAACTGCATGTTTCAGATCTCCCCTAAGTGGCTCAATGATCTTGGCATCAGGAGACTGATGGCCACTCCACTACTTTCGGTCTTTTCTGCTGTAGCCACCGAAGGGTTGACTTTGTCTTGTGTTTTGGATCCTTGTCATGTTGGAAAGTTTGAGTGCTTTCCATGCGCAGCTTCCGGGCTGATGAATGTAAATTTTCCTTCAATATTTTCTGATAATATGTTGCTTTCGTGTTGCCATTCAAACTTGACTAATCTCCTTGTGCCACTGAAGCTCACACACGCCCACAACATCAGAGAGCTACCTCCGTGCTTTACAGTAGGGATGGTGTACTGGTGGCCTTTTTGACACTTCTTCGAACATATTGTTTATTGTGCTTCTTGAAACAGCCACCACTTTTTTGTAGAGAAACCTATATTTCAACTGAAGTTGCTTTGTGGGTTTTTGCTTTACATCGCGACCAGTTTTCCACGCAGTTGTGGCTGAAATCTTGATTGGTCACTTCTCAATCTATTTTTCACTTCTCTATCAGAGTTTGAACAGTACTGATTGGCAATATCCAATCTTTGGATACCTTTTATATTCATTTCAACTACCTTTTCTCGCAGGTCCTTTGACAGATCTTTTGCTTTCTGCATGGCTCAGGATCCAGCAATCTCAGTGCAGCCTTAGATGAAATGTGCAGGGGTCTCTGAAGAGCTACAGTATGTAACCGATTGACTGTTTATACACAGACACTACAATCAAACAAGTCACAGGTGTGAAAACCTACCCTTACTCGCCATTTAAACCTGCGTGTGTGTCAACTTGTGTGTACATTATCAGGCCAGTCATTCAAGGGTATGTAAACATTTGATAAGGACCACTTAGTTGAATTGAGTTATCGTGATGTAAAAAGCGCACGCACAATTATGTTATCATAAATGGTGTCACCTGACCACTATCCCTAAAAAATGAAAGGTTTTCTGCATAATCAATCATATTTCTGAAAATGGCCAATATTGAAAAATATTCTGCGAGGGGTATGTATGTTTATGAGCACAACTGTAAGTGTGTGTAGGTATTTTCTTTAAGTTTGTACGCAATGTGTTAATAGCCGTGACTGCACTATTCCTGCTGGTGATTACATGGTTGTAAGGCTGATCTGTGTGTTAATAGCAGTGACTGCACTATTCCTGCTGGTGATTACATGGTTGTAAGGCTGATCTGTGAGTTGTGAAACATGTTGGCTGGAGCCGTAGGTCTTCTGGGTTGTCAGCCCCTCTACCATGTCACAGGTCTGGAAAATGGCCTTTCTCTGTGTAGCCTGCAGTGATACTGCCGTGCTGCCCAGATTTCACTGTTTATCCCTTGCTTGTAGTCTAACCTTTTAAACAATTATCTGCTTGCTCTATATAAATAGCATAGCTTGTCCCCTCTGTTTTATTTCAATCTCGACTTGCTCTCGCTTCATCTCTGTTAGTCATTGCAGTAGCCAAGGAAACTCAATCCCTGAGTCTAAACTAAAAGAAATAATCAGCTGAGGCTGAACCATCTGAGAACCTAGCTCTCACAGGCCTGTACCCTGTCATAACTTCACGTTGCATGAAATTCTAAGGGTGGGGTAACAAGGGCACAACAAGCCAATGATAGAGATTTTCCGTATTCCAGCATGTTCACTCAGAAGAATAGCCAAGGACAGAGAACTGCAAAGTAAATAATCAAACATTATATTGAAGTGGAAATTGTGAACACATGTTGGCACCAGGGAAGAATGGCCAGGTCATTTTAGAAATATGTAGCGGTAAACATTATAAACTATAGGTGATGTCATTCACTGTCAGTTCAGTTTAGGGTTTCAACACAACAAAGGGGGAAGCGAACCCAATTTTCTGTGGCTTTATTTTCAGTCTTTCTGTGCTGTTATGTTTTAACACAAAGCATTTTGTATATTTACCAGTAGTTTCTGAGAAATGTGAAGTCAATGACGAGGAGATTAGCTTGACGACAGAAGTGTTTTAGCATAATATATTTTCAATTTGTGTCTAAGCATATTATGGATAATATGATGGCTTATTATTATTATTTTAGGTTACACTGTAGAGTTTTGTTCCCTTCAAATATTAAAGATTGTGTCTATTTTCGAATAGGTGTTTGTACTTATAGCAGGCAAATTAAACTGAAGCTGTGTGAAAACAAACAAAGTTATTTTAATAGTGTAGCATGGCAAAAGATAACACCTCACCAAGGCTCTTTGGGGTCACAGATATGTATAGACAGCTAAAATTAATGACCACAAACTTTGGGGAGTGGGCAGATGTCATACAAAAGTGGAAATACCCCAAATATATATACCGGTATTAACAAATAAAAAACGTAGGGTTTACAGATGCATGTGGTACAGGAAGTACAGACTACAGAAATGAAATATTACAAATAAGGATCCAAATCTATTTCATCGTTCAGTCCTGGAAACTGTACTTTTAGCAATCAGAAGGGTCCTTCTAGATGCCTAAGATGCTCAATCTGATGAATATTGATGAATGCCTCCTCTATTTATTTTTTAGACTACCGATACAGTGTTGTAATTTTCAAAAGATTAGATCTTTTTCTATCTTTGTGTGTCATTGAATGTTATGGTTTTGTGGATGTGCCACATGGAAAGGTACCTTTGGGTTTGGAAAGCCAGGTGGCTGGAAGGGTAAGGTGACTGCTAACCAACCTGTCTCATAGAGTCTGCCCACAACCACAACAGAATGTAATCTAATAAGAGTTGCTATGTATAGAACTCCAATTCCATTTAGTTTCTTTGAACATGCCTCTCTGTTGTCCTGGCCTGGGTATCGAAATACAGTGAACCCTCGTTTTTTCGCGGGGGTTACGTTCCAAAAAGAACCTGTGATAGGCGAAATCCGTGAAGTAGTAACCTTTATTTTTTTTACAATTATTATACAATAAAATACTCCATAATATATTGAAACCTTTTTACAGGCCCAAGCATTTGTTTAACAAATTAAATTACTGTATAAAGTTTTTTTTACAAATAACTACTTTAATGTAAAATAATAATTTTAATCATCAATACGAACTGAAGCCTTCAAATTGCGGAGATCAGCACCGCCCCACTGCAACTCGAGTCATTGGATTAGAACGGGAGAGAAATGATTATGAAAAAAAATACGAAGTACAGTAGGACAAATAGTGACTCACGTGTATTTCACTGCTCTTCTGACTGATCCGCTGCATCCTAAAAATCCGTGAAGCAGCGAGACCGTGAAAGGTGAACCGCGATATAGCGAGGGTTCAATGTACATACAATTGAAATTTTTGCACCTTGAGTTTTGTCTGAGCAGATTTTACCATTAAAAAAGTTATGATTATTACATACCATATTATTTAGATGTATATTTGGGTATTTTATTATGAATTATTAGTTATTTATTATTGTGTGTATCTTTTTTCTCCACTTCTTATTGGTCATGTCCAGTTCTCTTTGACCTTGCCTCATCTACGAGTGTGGGTTGGTCAATGGGCGCTTACATTGATCCTTCAACCACATGTCACTTAGTAGTCTGATACTTAACATGCTGCTCGTTCAACACAACACAGAAGCTTTTAGTCAGCATGTGGAAGGATGACACTTTTACCAACTATACTCCCGCAATTAAACTCACAGGCCCCGATCTGCACACAAATGCATTTACTGGAGAGCAATGTAGCAAGGTACATTAGTCCAAACTGATCTACTGCCTGATGCCGGGCAGCGATGAGCCAATTTGTGCTGCCTCGTGCTGGAGCTCAGGCCAAAGTTGGAAAAGCCATGACCTGGATCAAACCTGATGCCACCATAATGTAGTAGTTCAGCCATGCAGCGACTTAGCACACATTTGAATGTTGTTGTCGTTACAATGTGCTTTTTTTCTGCACAGTTCTTTTTATTGTGTATTCAAAATAGACAAGAAAAATGCAATGTTTTATTAATTTAAACACACTGTTTGTCTATTGTTGTGACTAAGTTGGAGATCGGAAAAAATGTAATGACCAATTCATGAGGAAATTCAGGTAAATATGGCCATTGTATATTCGCACACACTCATCCGCATCCATTAGTTTTTTGGTGCACTATTATCATTTGCACTGTTACATTCAAGTGATATCTATTCTATTGTTACTGCCGAGTCGCTTTTCATACCATCTGATCTAACTCTCTAATTTGGACATCATCTGCACTAACTGTAGATGTCTTATACTCTGACTATCTGCACCTTGTATTTTTATTTGAGTTATTATTTCAGGGGTAACTTGGTGTCACTTTGCACCGTTGCGTCTTGGCCCGTTCACCATTGAAAATGAGAAAGTGATCTCAATGATCCACCCGGTTAAATAAATAAAAATAATTCCACAGAGTTGACAGACTTTATTGACACTGTATTTGGTTTAATATCACTGGTTTTCTATATGATGAAACAAGTATGTTCACAAATACCCACAAAAAACAGTCTTCACTTAACTTTTTTGGATTCCAAATGCAATACCAATAATCCCAACAATTAAGGAAGGGCACTGTATTTGTGGAACTATTGCTGATAAAGTTTAGATTAAAGAATCTGAATTAGTCTGTCATTTATATGTGATCTAGGCACCCATTTCTGTCTCTTGGATGTGTCTGAGCATTGGCTGACAGGGGTGCTCCTCCCTTTATTTTGTCCGCCTCACCATTTCACTTGCTTGGTGTTTGTTGCTGCGGCTGTCATCGGCACCATTAACAACTACAACAAAGTGGCTTTGAAGCTCTGCATGGCTCAGGGCCTAATAGAGGGACATCTCGGGGGCACCAGTGCTGTTTCTTAGTTCAGATTTCTGTCCCCCACTCTACGATAAGGCCCTCAGGACAGCAGGGCCAATTACTCTTCTCTCTCTCTCTCTCTCTCTCTCTCTCTCTCTCTCTCTCTCTCTCTCTCTCTCTCTCTCTCTCTCTCTCTCTCTCTCTCTCTCTCTCTCTCTCCCTCTGTCTCTGTCTCAATGTCTGTATCACTCCTTCTGTATCTCTCTTTCTTTCTGAGGTTTTGGGTGGGATGTCAGTATGTAGTTCAGTGGT
>JACXGM010004423.1:0-21449 GCA_016801145.1 Umbra pygmaea | reverse complement strand
CAAATAGACCCTGAAGTCATGCTTTAACAAAGATCCAATGTTAAACAGCTATGGATTTGTTTTCTAGGTGTTTCTATGTGTATAGCTTGTTAAGTGAATGCCTTCTGTGCATTACTTGATTGTGTTTCAAATCCTAATCAGATGGTTAATTAACTGTCTTGGGGACATTCACTGCTGGCTGTGTGGAGAACACGCTGATCCCACTTCTTTATCGCTGTCTGCCTGCCTGCCGTCTGCCTGTCTGCCTGGCTATCTCTATGGTTTTCACACACCATTTTTTTGTTGGAGTCAGCTAACAGATCGCTGTGGGGTTGAGCGGGGTAGGGGTACCTGGCTCCAGGGGAAGGGGTGTGAATAGGAATGGGGGTGCAGGGGTCAGGGTGCGCAGGGGGTTGGAGGGTTAATGTAACAGGCATCCCGCTTCAGCGTCAGCAGTCGAGGTCTGAATCAGCCATCAGCCCAGTGCTGAGAATAAAAGGCCACGAATCCCTGCATTGGCAGCTGTGTAGAGCCCTTCATTAATATAATAACACGCCTCCATTACTCCAGTGAAGGCCCAACACCGCATCCACACACTTTCAATGGCTGGCTGACTGGTTGTTTGGCTGGCCAGGGACCAACCACCTTTATATATTTATATACTTGTCACTTAGCCTTTGTCACATTCACAGCAAGTAAAGTGGAAAAGCTGATTATTCTGCCTGCAATCTATTCTGTTTTATTTCACTGGCCACTGGGCTGTGTGTTGGCCTCATTGTTATGTGTGTTCCGTGCTGCTGATAAGGAGTAATTGCTGGTGTGTCTGTGCCGGGCTCTTCCTAGAAAGATCACGTTGCACCCGGGCTCAAGCAAACGTTGAGATGCTTTATGTTCATGTACATCAGGGTTTTGTGTTGCCATCTTACATCTGTATGTGTCAGGGTCTTTGTTTTGATATCCTACATCAGTCTACATCAGGTTTTTGTGTTGACGTCCTACATCAGTCAACATCAGTGTGTTTGTGTTAACATCCTACATTTGTCTACATCAGGTTCTTTGTGTTGACGTCCTACATCAGTCTACATCAGGTTCTTTGTGTTGACATCCTACATCAGGGTTTTTCTGTTGACATCCTACATCAGTCTACATCACCGTGTTTGTGTTAACATCCTACATTTGTCTACATCAGGTTCTTTGTGTTGACATCCTACATCAGGGTTTTTGTGTTGACATCCTACATCAGTCTACATCACTGTCTTTGTGTTAACATCGTACATCTGTCTACATCAGATTCTTTGTGTTGACACCCTACATCAGTCTACATCAGGTTCTTTGTGTTGACATCAAACATCAGGGTTTTTGTGTGGACATTTTACATTGTTCAACATCACTGTGTGAGTGTTAACATCCTACATCTGTCTACATCAGGTTCTTTGTGTTGACGTCCGACATCAGTCTACATTAGGGCATTTGTGTTGACATCCTACATCAGTCTACTTCACTGTGTTTGTGTTAAAACCCTACATCTGTCTACATCAGGTTCTTGGTGTTGACATCCTACATCCGTCTACATCAGGGTCTTTGTGTTGACCGGGTGTGTGTGTTGATGTTTATGTGTTGGTGTGTGTTTTTTTGGTGTGGGTGTGTGTGCGTGTCTTAGGATCCTCCTCTGTGTTCTACTGTCTCACTGTAGACTCTTCAACACATAAAACCAATTGTCAAATCCTGATTCTTCCATCTTTGGAACATTGCCATCTTAAATCCTCCCTCCCCCGACCTGCAGCTGAAACTCTGATTCATGCATTCATCTCCTCCCGTCTCGACTACTGTAACTCTTCTGTCCGGCATCAACACTATATCCCTCCATAAGCTCCAAATGGTTCCAAACTCTGCAGCCAGGCTTTTCACCCACACTAAGTCTTGGCACCACATCACCCACATCCTCCATGTGCCCCACTGGCTCCCTGTCTCCTAGCGCACTGAGTACAAAATATTCCTTCTGACCTACAGTTGTGGTCAAAAGTTTGCCTACTCTTGAGAATTCATTATAGATGTACCATTTTTAAAGAAAACATAAGTGAGCAGGCAAAACAATGTTTTTTTTATTACTCATGGGAGTTATATTCAACTCTAGGTCATAACAGAATGGCACAATCATAAAACAAAACATGGCAACAAAGAAAATAATGAAATGACCCCTGTTCAAAAGTCTGCATACCGTCAGTTCTCAATACAGTGTTTTTTCACCCTTTTAGCGTCAATGACAGCATGCAGTTGTTTGTGATAGTTGTCTATGAGGCCCCAAATTCTTGCAGGTAGTATAGCTGCCCATACGTCTTGGCAAAATGCCTCCAGGTCATGCAAAGTATTTGGTCGTCTTGCAGGAAACGCGCGTTTGAGGTCTCCCCAGAGCTCCTCGATGATATTAAGGTCAGGAGACTGATGGCCACTCTAGAACCTTCACCTTTTTCCTGCTGTAACCACTGGAGGGACAACTTGGTCATTATCATGCTGGAAAGTCCAAGAGCGTCCCATGCCCAGCTTTCATGCAGAAGAATACAAATTGTCTGCCAGTATTGTCCGATAACATGCTGCTTTCATCTTGTCATCAATTTTCACAAGTTTCTCAGCGCCTTTAGAGATCACCGCCCCCTCAAAACATCTATGTTTCACAGTGGGGATGGTATTCTTTTAACTATAGGCCTTGTTGACCCCTTTCCAAACATAGCGCTTCTGGTTCTGTCCATAAAGGATTATTTTAGTCTCGTCACTCCAAATCACAGTGTGCCAGAAGCTGTGAGGTGTGTCAAGGTTTTGTCGTGCATATTGTAACCTGGCATTTTTGTGGCACTGGCGCAGTACAGGCTTCTTTTGATTAGGGCCACTTGGGTGATTTCTCTTATCAGTATGGTTTACAAAGGTGCCAAACACTGTGTGATAACTAACGGCTTTATATGAGCACTATCCAGTCTAACTAACAGTCAGCTTTTATGCATAAACAGTCTTAGGGCCTTATCTTACACCCAGCGCAACGGAATTCATATGTATAAACATGTATAAATGATGAAAAGATAATTTATATATTTTTAAATGCTAATATTTTGTAACAACCACATATCTGAACTACTGTTAAATGTAATCAGTGTGATGGCTCAACAGCCAATCGCATGAGGATCCTTCACTTACCTTTCACAACATGTCACGTGGTTCATGTTCATGCCTGTTTTCCTCATACTCTTGTCTGATTATCTTTTTGACGTTTTGGTAGTGTGTGCACAGTTGGTGATTTGAGAAGGCCAGTTTATGTGTGGGGGAAATCCCTGTCCTTTCACAAGTAAATGTAATTCATTGAAATAACAATGACTGTGGCTTTGTAAAAGGGGCCATGTATCCCTGAAAATAAAATATAAAAATAAAAGACACACATGTACTAACTAGACCCAATAAATGATAAATCCATTAAATTATTAGGACCTATTCAAATGGTGATTGATTCACAGACCCATCAACAAACGATGCATATTGTTTATTTAACAGTTGATACGAAATGTTCAGTGAATGGTAATACAAATATTGGTGATACAAACTCGTTGATTAGCGATGGCAAACATTCTTTTGAACCGAATGTTTCAGTAGACGGCGGCTCTTTCCAAATGTTTTATGACATGCAACAAATGCAATTAATATTCAAATATGAAATATAGTTAATTACCTCATTACAACGTATTTTCTCTAGTTCACTCTGCAATTCATTTTCGAAGTCCTCTTGCATAAAATGAAGGCTACGGTACATACATGCATTTTCTTGTAGTTACTTGGCAGGTTTTGAATAACAGACAACCACATGTATATTGGTCAATATCACGCTCTGGGAAAAGATGATATGAAATGCTTTTCGCTTTTGCATCCTTGTCAAAACCACAACCAAACACACAACAGACATTAGACATAATACTTTTCAGTAATAATCTCTCACAAATCAGAATCAATAATGTCATCAAGTTCCTGAGACACTCCAAAAAAACTCAGGAGTCAAGCCCCTGTGTCTTTGTAAAAACCGAAAAGCACCATGGACCTTGTAGGACCGTAACAATTCAATGGGTGAATTTCCTGGTTTGACTACATTCCGTTTTCTCTGTGATTTGGTCATCTTGAATTGAATCAAAAGAGATATGACCCTGTTGTGGGTGAGTAGTGGAGTGCCCCTGGGGAATTTTCCTTTAAAAATTAACCATTAACTATTATAGATGTAACAAAATTTACATTTTTCCCACTAAACCTGCCTTGTCGGCAGCTCCGCAAAACCCTGGACAGATAAGGGATGGTGAAGAGTGCTAACTGGCTCATCCAACCACATGTCGCCAAGTTGGCCGATTTACTTTTCATGCTGCTCAACCAACACAGGACCCTTTAGTGACAATAACTATACTTGCACAATTGAACTTACAGGTACCCGATCTGCACACAAGGAGTCGCTGGAGAGTGACGTGAATAATCTTATCCGACATCTCTATCCCAAATCCTGCTATGCCAATTTGCTCTGCCTTCTTGCTGGAGGTTCCGGGAAAAGTGGAGAGAAACCTCTATTTCTCCTAGGCAGAAAAATATATTTATAAACTCCACTAGGTGAGTATTAGTTCTAATTATTACATGAACAATATGCAAAATAGGCAATTTTCTTGACAATGGATAAAGTTTTTGAGTGGGATTTAATAAGAAAACTGAAAAAAAAATAGAAAAATGAATGTTGACTTTTCTTAGAAGCAAGTGAGAGAAATATTTTTTCCAAAGGTCAGAGAAACGATAGAACTCTAGCAACCCCATTAATAAAATAAGAGGTTATTATTGAGGTGCTGAAGGAACATTATTGCCTCTGGAACTTCCCCACTCTCAAATTTCACAATTCATTCTGGATGCTCAGTAGTTATGGTAGTATCTACGTTCATGTAGAAGTGTTGAGACATATTCTATTATTATTTTTAACACTAAACGGATCAATTTATTAGTGTGCAGTTACTGCTTCCAAGTTAGTTTTGTTTTGAATTTGATAATAACATTAAATGACTTGTGGCATTGTTCGTGTTCCCTGCCAAATATTTGATCTTGCATATTGTAATTTCCAATTCTGTCTTGTCAAAGAACTCACATATGATGCTGACAGGGCCATTTTCTCTCTCTCTCTCAGGTTGTCTGCAATTGTCAATGGAGCAATCTTACACTTTCATTCTCTTTGCTGACTTGCTGTCCCTCCCATTTCCATTGTGTTGGCTCAGTGTGTAGCCACTAGCCAGGAGCAATGGATTATGGTCATTAGATGTACATTTCAATATTTAAAGCTAAAAACTAGGTTGCATATTTGAAAAATGAAAATACAACTCCATAAAGTCTGCAGGTCAAAGGTACATTTTTTCCATTTAAAAAGCAGACATTGAATTAAAGGCATTTTGTTTTTTTAAGATATTTCTCGGGGATATATACATATTTGTTTATTACTGACATGAGCGTAGGAATACAGGTATGTAGAGGTATGTAGAGGTATGTAGAGGTATGTAGAGGTATGTAGAGTGAGACAGAGTAAGGGCACAGACAGTCTTGAACTCCTGTCATCAGAAAACATGCATGAGCCGGTGTCAGAAACAAAACATTTCTTGGTGTTCAAAACAGACAATAAACACACACACATTAGGTCAACAGTTAATCTCATGCATTGTAAATTAGTGCATATTTATTTCTTTATTAGCCTTTAGAGAACAAGCTGAGACCAAGGTCTCTTTTACAGTGGTGCTCTATTATACAACAATTTAAAAAAAGCAGCTAAACATTTGTTTATAAAAATATTCAAGGGTTAGCTACAAGAAAAATTAACAATATAATACAGGTTTAAAATGTGAGCTGATTTTAATTGGGATGATTTACTTTAGTCTTTTGACCTGAGAACGACATGAAAACATAGCTAAGTGTTATAGATGTCATAAAAATAATTGTTAGAAGTAACTAGTTAGCTAGAATTGTTTCTTTAAACTTGGCATTGCAATCTGTATAGGTCAACTTTTATATTATATCTGACATTTTAAATAAGGTCCAACATGCTGATTACACTATTACCTTGGAGATAATTATAAATTATTTGTTTCATTTGGAAATTACATTTTTTTTATGGATGCTCAAGTTGACCTTCCATTGAATTGCTATTAAATTGCACTAGAATATGTTCTTTATTCGGCTATTTGGTTTAGTGTTGAAGGGGTTTTGATGTAGAGTGCTGCTGCTTTGTTGTTTGTGTTGTTTTTTATAGGTGTGTTGATATTTCATCAAATGAATGAAGAAGTATATAAATGGAGTTTCTAGCCCACTCTCTTAGCACACATTCTGTAAGTGAAAATGTGCCAATCAGGATGTGTCATACTGGGGTTTCAGCTCTTGAGGATGAGTGACAGTGTATTTAAGAATTAGTATTAATGTTGTTTTTGGTCATTGTTTTTGTGGGCTTTGTGCATTACGGCAAATGACAGTGCAACACTAGGCTGTCAACAAAGGTGAAACTAAAAAGGAAAATATATTCCTGGTCGTTTCACTTCATAATTCATGCTCGTAAGTGATGCCATGTAAACATAACACTTTAAGTAAGCAATTTTATGATAATTAGCCCAGTGAGAAGCACAGCTGTTTAAAATGCAGACAGATTTCAGAGAGAAGGAAGAAAGAAGGAAAACGGAACGTAAACCAAAAAAAAACAAAAAACCATATTATCGCCCAAGCTAATGTATTTCGTTACAACTCTAATGCATCATAAATAGCCTGTTATTTTAGGAAGTGCTTTCATTTGTTACCCTTAGAATAGCTTGGGAAGTTGGTCTGGGACCGTATTGTGTCATGTGTATTTTGAATTATAGCCCCTTAATATAGAGCACTTCCTGATCCACCATCCATTAACAGAACTGCTTAATATAGAGATACAAACGCATCCTTTCAGCCAGACCAGGAACCCCCTCCTATTATCCGAACAGTGCTCCTAATGGAATGGTGGGTGTCAGTGTGGGCAATACAGCCAGGCTCTTTTGCTGGCTTATAATAGAGCCACTTCGCCGGAAGGCTCAGTGCCCATGGCAAGACCTAGATAGACAGATACCCTGGCCAGAGTACATGTAGCTCTGACAAGCAACGGAACCCCTCCCAATCCAGTCCTGCTATCACTGACAATTATATAGATTGCATCAACAGAGACTGCCACGCCTTGCTGAGCACAAATATCCAAGAGGAGTACCCAGGTCAATATCTGTCATGGAGAGGGGTAATAGCCTTCACCCTGGTGCCGTGTGTGTTCATTTGGAAAGAGAGCGGCCGAACAAGTCTCTGCATGCGGACCTGGGGACAACGTTGTGCTCAGTGGCTCTTAGTGGAGGGTGTATGAGTCTGTACCAGTGTGTGTGTCTGTCTGTGCATCTGCATGTGTGTGTGTTTCCAGTCCAGCGGTCTTGGACCTTGTCCTGGGGTTCTGGCCTGTGGCCACAAGTGGAGAGCCGGTTCCTCTGTAGTTTTCTGCCTGTGGGCCTCCGCTGGGTCGGTCAGGGCAACCGGAGGGAGGTCTCCAGAGTTATTTTCACTGCAGCTTAGTGAGTTTGGAAGGATGCTGTATACTGCTCGCCAGGAAAGTTAAGAAATAAATGACCCCAGAGTGAGGGTTTCAAGTGGGCCGCTGGAAGTTGATTTGAGCGCAGAGGAAGAATGTCTTCCCAGGCCAAGTTGGAGGATGAAGTGGAGCTCAGTTGAACCGTTACCCATAACGTCACGTGACCTGAGTGATGCTTTGAGGAATGAGGAGAAGAACAAAACCAAAGAACAAGGTTGGTTGAAAAGATGAGATACAGTATGTCAGATAAATGTCTGAAATATCAGGGTTGATGGAGAGAATTTGTACTGTGTGTGTGTGTGTGTGTGTGTGTGTGTGTGTACTTGCACACATACAGTTCACGTGCTTGTGTGGTCATGCTTGTGTGCATGTTTGAGTGTGTGAGTGTTGCGTCTAACAGTCATTTTTGACTCCTGCGGAGGTCTCCAAGGTTCTGCACGGCTTGGGTGGCCCGGAGACACCAGTTCGTTAATTAACCAAACCATTACACTGATTCACCGGGATGATAAACAGGAACATGGAGGAACCCTCAGGCCCCTTCCTCTCCTCCACCAGGGAGATGGCCTCTGGTTTTAGGCTGTTTGTTTTTCTGTCGGCAAGAAATGACGTTAACTATACAGGACTCATATCTAGTGGGAGGAGGTGTTGCTGATTTCACTATATTGTCTTTGTATGATAAATTTGAAGCAACATCCAATAAATGACTCCATTTATGGAGCCTTTGCTAGTGATACATGTCCTGCGTATCATCTGATACAGCACATTTTCTAGCATTTGTGGGCATTTTTGCATGCCGTGCATTCAGTGACGACTGCCTGTGGTTTTAGGCTGTGTGTGTGTGTGTATGTGTGTGTGCAGCGTAGCAGGACAATGTTGATGACTGTAGGTAAATAAGCGACACAGGGTTTTGAGCAGACATAGCATGCTGGGATCATGTAAAACGCTGGTGGAAATGATTAACGTTCTCACCGTCCCAAAAGATGGCCTGCCTGCTTTACTGTTGCTCATTTTCTGTGAGTCCACTGTGAGTCCACAGTGAGAATGCAAGTGGGAGGCATCATGTGATTAAAGGAGGTAGGGGGTGTCTCTTCGTGACAACTTTGTCTCTCTTCTCTGATGTCTCATTGGAATGCTCCTCTAGCACATTCCAGGATGTCTTGGAGACCAATGTTGACGTTGGGGGGTGAGAAGCTACAAACCACACAAGGCTTTCATTGCTTCCTACCCAACCTGCCATTATTCTTTTAGACCATTTATACTCCCAAACATTTTATTCAGTAGTTTCTGTTCAGCTAACCCACAGCTTTCACACTACAATGCTCAATACTTGCGTATGTGACCCTGCTCATTTAAACATTTTTCTTCAGTCAACAGGTCTTGTAATATCTGCTCTGCAAATTGCCCTTATGAAAAAAAACTCCATTGTTGTTCAAAGAGCTGCCATGATGGACTATAATAGCTGGCTGGCACCTGTATTTTGGGTGAAGATAATAATACAGGGACTAGCTATTAGGACACGATGAAGGAGATCATTATCTGTGGTTTCCTCTTCTTAGGTGATAAAATGTGTCATATCATACAGGAAGTCTTAGAAGCATTGATTTCAGAGCTCGGAACTGTGGATAAATCAAAATGAAAACGTACCAACTCAAAAGGGTAATTCTTAAACTACGGTGATAACAACTGTCCCTTGACTTTGTCACATTGTAAAAACACTTTCGGAATACAAAACATGAAAAATTATACAATTTATATCTTATTTTACTATCAGTTACTAACAAATTAGTTATACAAATGGAGAATGTATCCTGTAAAACCATTTGGACAGTGAAAGATTTTATATTTTTTGTGTTCTGTATTCTAGCATATTGGATATTCTTTTTGGGGTACCTAAAGTTTTTGGATATATTTACATCCTGTATCATCTCGTATCACTAGGCATCTACTGTAGCCATCTCCAGGTTGTGCTTGTTTTTTTGGACTTCAGTTTTCAGCATGTAAAGTCATGCACAATTAGATTTAGGTTGAGTTGCCAATTTAAATCACCCAAACTCTGAAAACTGCTCCTCATCTTTCTATAAGACTACAGAATAAAGAGGCAAAGAAAATCGGTCACTATCGAAATGTTTTGGAGTTGTATTTCTGTGCGTAGAAAGTACTGGGATTAAGAAGTTGGCTAGTAGTGGTATGGAAGTGTACTGACATGGTTTGGGGATTTTCAGATATCTAGCTTTTATTTTCAATGGTGAACAGTGAACAACAGTATTTCATGTATTGTATAGATCAATAAAAGCAGAGTCTCTCGATTTTATGCCATCAGGTTTACGGCCTTGGAAATCACTTTTCAGGCATTTCAATGACATTCAAGGCCCTTGAGCGTTCCCTCCAGTCGCAAACTCCTATCTCTGAAAGAGTCTTTCAAAAAGAAATTGATTAGCTAAGCACACCCTTTTACTCATTCAGCTGAAGATTCCACTGGCAATTTCGTCGCAAAAAAATCCATTGTCACCCATTTTAATGAAGAGAAATTATTTTGTCCCAAATCACTATTCATATTACTTTGTTAAATAATTTCAAATCACTATTCATATTACTTTGTTAAATAATTTCAAATCACTATTCATATTACTTTGTTAAATTATTTCACATCAACTATTCATATTACTTTGTTAAATTATTTCACATCACTATTCATATTACTTTGTGAATTTATTACACAGGGTTGATTGCATTTGTAAAGCACAGTTTAAGCTTTCATATCAGGAATTCCTCATTTACCTAAAATGTCTGATAGGTGATTCCCTCATTCATGATTTTTATCCTCCTGGCACAATGTTGTCATAATGGTTAAACATGTTTCAAATCATTAAGCTTCCATATTCTTTGAATTAGAAAATAATAATCCACACAAATACATTTAAATAAAAATCTAGAAAAAGTATTTTCTTTCTCTACAAGGGCTTGCTGATTTTTATATCCATGATTCAAGAATGAGCTATTAACAGCCTGTAGTGTACAGTGTTCAGCTAGTGTAGAGCTGAATGCTGTTCCCCTATTTGGCACCTGAGGGCTTTGTCCAGGCACAGTAAGAGGGCTGCTGGTGAGTGTTCCTGTGACTTAGTGGGATGCTGGACAGACAGTGGGTTACAATATAGGCCAGGTTGTCAGCCCACTCTCACAGCAGTGCCACATTGTCCCTGCCCGCGCACTTCACTGAGCCTCGACGTTACAGTACCTGAGATGCTTTACCCACAGAAACCATAATCTTATATTTCATTTTTGTCAGTGAGTGGTGGACCTGGCATACTGAAGTAGTGGTTGAGGTAAATGGTGCCATTGAGTGTTCACTGTAGACTAGACAGTGTTGTCTAACACATGTTGGACACCCCATGACTGTCTTTCTTACCCCATGGTAAACACATCATGTTTAGGTTGGGTTAGTTTGTCAGGGAACTCCTTCAGTTTGTGTTACACTGTTTATTGGTTGTATGCATTACATTATTTATTGGTTGGTTATTAGGAAACATAAAATTGTGCTTGTGCATGTGTGTCTGTAGTTGGAACAATTTTATTTTTCCTGTTTGAGTAATGTGAATCTAGCTATTTAAGCTATTTTATTGTTTTGCATACAACGTGCTCTTTGTGTTAGGATATATATTATAGTAAAAACATTTGGAAAGGACAGAAGTAAAACATTTGCCTGTAAATCGCAAATATTTTTAATAAAATTAATTTGATCTGAAAAAAAACATGGAAAACAAGGGTCTTCATTGTCTTTTAACAATTTTTTTTTACTGTGACCTTTACAGGAAGCGATACATATCAGTTTGTTTAGAGTTGTATGAGGCCTTTTTCTGAAGATATCTCAAAAACCAATGCTAGGACTTATAGTCTATTTACTCAATGTGGTCTCACAAATATGAAGATGTTGGTGGTTTTGCTTTACAAATCCCACTCGCTCTTTTAATGAGACCATTGCTGTAAAAATGTATGGTGGGAAAACATGACTGGTTTATATTTACTGCAAAACAAAAGAAAATGTTGGACTAGCAGATTAGCAAAGCTTTACATTTTATATACATAGATGCAAATGCTGAATTTAATGTAGTAAGTGAAGTAATTTAATGTAATAACTGAATCATCTCTTTTTTGGATACCTACATGTCCTGAAACTCCATTCAAAATCCACTAAAGAATTGTCATACGTTAACATATTACACATTTAAAAATAGGGGAAATGAAAGGCAAAAACGACATGGCTCACACTTTCAATAGACATTGCATGAAAAAGTTAAAGCAGGACTTCAGTGTCATGGCATTTGAATGGCTTGATTTCCATACTCATTCAGATGTACTGTTCCTGTACTGCCAAGTGACCTAGCAAACCAAACCGCCCCTTAAAGGAACTGCACTGTACCTCGTGTGGTTTCATAATGAGATCTACTGGGCTTACATTCTTCTCAGGTCTTTACAGCCCTCCTTTGTCACTGAGCTCGCAGTCATGCTCTTTAAAAGCACATTGTGTCCTCCCTCCTGGACACATAGCTGCTTACTGCACAGAGCCTGGGTGAATTAGTCCATAGCCCTTTATCTCACAGTATTAACCAATACCTCATTCATCACTGGAGGAGAAACGTACTGCATACTGCAGAGCTGTGGCCTCTCTGCTTTTTCATTCAACTTCTGTCTTCCTGGTAACTCTGAAAGCAGAGGAGTATTTGCCAAAGTGTAAGGGATAGTGAGCCTGTCAACCCAGCGCCCCTCAGCCTTGCCAGCCCACCAGACATCCTCATATGCCACTCGCATGCATCCCCCACCCTGTGCACCCACACCAGTTCCAGAAAATTGCAGTGGAAATGAAAACACTCACACCAACGGGGCGTGAATTTTTAATGTCATCCTTAATGAAGTGTTAGTTCAGACGAAAGTCAACACGCATCCATAGCTGTGCTTGAGTAGTAAGAGAGGGCTGATGCCAGTTGTGTCTTTGCAACCACTGATGCAGCCTGGTACCATGGTTGAGAAGGTTACTTTTAAATGTCATCTATTATGTGCAAAAACGTGGTGTAGCGGTCGTAGCTACAGTGTCTGGTTAGAGCCCCGGCTTGGCCGCAAGTCTGTACATGCCTATCACGGAATACAGACAATAACACGAAATTCAACAAAATATGAAAATATGTCAAGATTTTTTTATAATCCGAATATAGTCCAGTAATATTAATAATAATTGTCACAGATTTTCTCCTAATATACAATGCAGTAAAATTGATGTTAATTTGTGCTCTATATAGACTGTATATGAAGTGTGTGTTTGTCTATTGAACTTGGCCAGCATGCGCCTCTATCATATCGTTCAAATGTTGTAATGAGCTTGATAGCTAACCTAGCATTCACACCAGACATTTTCAGTGGGCGTCTCAATGTATTCTCCATGGTAGAACACGAATCGGTAGTTGCCAAGCGGTGAGAGAGCAGTGCACGTGAAGCGAAGCGTGGGGTGCACAGGAGGCAACAAGAGGCGGTGGAATAAGTTCCAAAATAGTTTTTCCAGCTTCAATCAATGTTAGTTTAATATAAATGATAGCTGGCTATACATGTGTTGGTTTACTTGATGGGATATATACACTCACTGGCCACTACATTAGGTACACATTGCTAGTACTGGGTTTGATCTGCTTTTGCCTTAAGAACTGCATTCATTCTTCATGGCATAGATTCAACAAGGTGCTGGAAACATTCCTCAGAGATGTTGGTCCATATGGACATTATTACATCACCCAGTTGCTGCACATTAGTCGGCTCCACATCCGTGATGCAAATCTCCCGTTTTACCACATCCTGAATGTGCTTGATTGGATTGAGATCTGGTGACTGTGGAGGCCACAAGCTTGAAACATTGATACAAGGCAGGATGGATCCATGCATTCATCTAAATGTCACAGCAAAAATTAAGATTCATCAGACCAGGCAACGTTTTTCCAATCTTCTATTGTCCAATTGTGGTGGGCCCGTGCAAATTGTTGTCTCAGTTTCCTGTTCTTAGCTGACAGGAGTGGCGCCCACTGTGGTCTTCTGCTGCTGTAGCCCATCTGCTTCAAGGTTCGACGTGTTGTGCATTCAGAGATGCTCTTTTACATACCTTGGTTGTATTTGAGTTACTGTTGCCTTTCTAACAACTTGAACTAGTCTGACCATTCTCCTCTGACCTCTGCCATCAACAGGGATTTTAACCCAGAGAACTGCTGTCCAATATGTCACTGGATATGTTCTCTTTTTCAGACCATTCTCTGTAAACCATAGAGATGGTTGTGTGGTGGGAAAATCCCAGTAGATCAGTACTTACTGAAATACTCAAACCAGGTTGTCTGGCAGACTGGCACCAACAACCATGCCACATTCAAAGTCACTTAAATCACCTTCCTGATTTTGATGCTTGATTGGAACATCAGCAGATCATCTTGACCAGGTCTACATGCCTACATGCATTTATTTGCTGACACATTAGATATTAGTGTTAATGAGCAGTTGAACAGGTGTACCTAATGAAGTGGCCGGTGAGTGTATAAACTAATATTATGGTACTATGTTTAAAAACAAATCTATTTTTGTTCTGCTTTCAATGATGTTGAGCTTATAAATGCTTCGTTATTTCTTTATAAGCACTCAATAACTGTTATAAAGCTTCCTAACACTGTGCCATTTATAGGGTTCTAAACCATGACATAACTGGCTTCACAAAGTGTTTTTCTGTAAGGGAGCCAAGGTCATAAGCCAAAATACAACCAGCATCAGGCAATACAATAAAGAGCTCAGCAAAGTGACCATGGAAAAACTGTTATGTTTGCTGAGGCAGCAGTACATATGACTCTTACTGTTAAAGATTAATTGGAATCATAAACACACCAAATCAAATGTTACGAAATTGATGTTTTTTTTGTAAGTCTTAATATATAAAAACATGGGTGACACAACAAATATGGTACATTCCTCAAAAAATGGAAGCAGATTAGGTATGTGAGCAACATGTTCACAATGACAGTCTGAAATGAAACAATATGTCCACACAGTACATATTTGAAGATGTAGTCTGGAAATTTTGTGATAAACAAAAGCTCAGATCTTGGGCTGTATAATTACTATTATAACTCACTTAGCCATGACATTCCAAGTTTAACCCTTTAATGTCCTCACTGCGAAAAAAACCATTGTGTGCTCTACCAAACGGTTGAGTCGAAAATTAAAGGGTTAAAAGGCTTTTGATGACATTAGGAAACATTTGGCACATAGAATTACCTGACATATTACACATTACACACATATTACACTCAACAGCACCAATTTTACAACCAGTGGCCAATTGTTGCAGACGGCATCTTTAACTTAACATGCCGTCTTTGTCCTTACTGTAGGTACACACCGCCACAGACTTGAGCTTCAAAGTTACCGGAAGTCATTAATTTTCATTGGAAGCCGGCTTCTCTCAGCTGCAAGGACCGGCATATCAGTTGGCGTCACGTTTTGGGCGTTTTGGGCGTGTTGTGCGACCAGAGCGTCAAGCAGAAAAGTTGAAGTTTGTTCAACTTTATGGTAATGCGCTATGACGCGGTTCAGTGGCAAACGACAGTCAACCAATCGGAATTTAAGTACGTATGCTAGCCTTCCTTGCTTGATGTGAATGTCCTCCCACGTCAGAGCAGACAAAAGCATCTAAAGCTTCCCCGTACTTTTTTGACAAGCACCCTTGACAGGGCGTCCAGAGCTCCTTTTGAAGCTCAAGTCTGTGGCGATGTGTACGTACAGTTATGGTTACAATTTATTTATTTATTCCCCCACACTTTCCTCCGTTCCCAATTCCCTCTAATCCTGCCTTGTCGGCAGCTCCCCAACTCCTTGTACCGATGTGGTATGGCGAAGGGCGCCATCCATGTTGCCCAGCCGTCCATTAATTTCGCACTGCTCATCCAACACGGAAGCCTTTAGTCAGATCATGCATGGGATGATTCTGTTCACAGACTTATCTTTTGCAATTGAACCCACAGGAGCCTGATCTGGACACAAGGTGTCACTGGAGAGCGACGTTACAGGATCCATAATCTGATTTATTTAACCCAAATCCTGGGTAACGTTATACCAATTTGCACTGCCTTATGCAGGAGGCCCTGGGAAAGTCAGAGAACCCATAGTCAGGCTCGAACCCATGACTATCATAACGCAGACTGTCGTGCAATGCAGCGACTTAGCCCACTACACCACCACTGAATATTGTGCCTTGGGAATTCAGCTCTGATTTAGGCTCTTATTTAGGAAGAGCAGTTTACCTTAAATTGCCTCAGATGCAGTGGATGATATTTCTTTTAATTTTTTTATTTGACCTTTATTGGCCAGTTGAGAACAGATTCTCACTTGCAACTGCAACCTGTCCAAGATAAAGCACAAGGTGCAAGACAACATATAGTTACACATGAAGTTACACAAAATAAAAAATAGAGAATGCTGGATACTCAGAGTATACGGTAGGAATTATGTACTAAGTATATAGTCTGTGCAAATAGGGTCTAAGCAAGACAGGTAGATCAGTCGGAATGCAAAGTGGCAGGGCATAAACAACAACACTAGAGTAGATAACATATTGAGCATGGCTGTGCAAATTATAGTGTATATTGAACATGGCTGTGGAAAATCGTACAAAGACAGCTGTACAGGTGAATATGTGCAAGATGCGTTAAGGGAGTGATGAAGGCACTACCGCATAAATGAGAGGGGGAAGAGTCAATATTAAGGATGTACAGGATGGTGTCCCAGCTTATCCTGATGTAGCTCTGTTTACCACCCATATCTGTTAAACTATTTCAGGCTGCATTTTAAAG
The DNA here is from genome assembly GCA_016801145.1 of Umbra pygmaea. Lineage (NCBI taxonomy): Eukaryota > Metazoa > Chordata > Actinopteri > Esociformes > Umbridae > Umbra > Umbra pygmaea. The sequence continues at coordinate 4,973 of JACXGM010004423.1, read as the reverse complement.
GGCTCATAACTTGTGTTCCTGTTGCTGAAATTTTATTTATCATTCCTGTCCTGGCAGCCACTCCAGTTCATTCCACTGGATGTAATCTCACCTGATTGTTGTCTGCTTCTCCAGACATCAGAAACATTATATTTTCATATATATCATGCTGTAAGGTTAGAAGGCCTCTATCTCACACTTCTCATGCATACCTTGACCTTCTCCAGGTCCACACTGAAAGTTCCAATGAAATGTCGTCTTCTGATTGGCTGGTTGAAGGGGGGTTGCTGAACTGTCATCCTGTTCTGGAGTTCTGGATAAATGGTGTCAGAGGTTCTGTTTACTCTGCAGATCAACCATTTCCTTCATGTCACTTCTGGGAGGAGAGGACGCGATGTATGGTGTGGAGGGAGGGAGGATGAGATGTATGGTGTGGAGGGAGGGAGGATGAGATGTATGGTGTGGAGGGAGGGAGGATGAGATGTATGGTGTGGAGGGAGGGAGGATGAGATGTATGGTGTGGAGGGAGGGAAGGAGGAGAGGATGAGATGTATGGTGTGGAGGGAGGGACGGAGGAGAGGATGAGATGTATGGTGTGGAGGTAGGGACGGAGGAGAGGATGAGCTGTATGGTGTGGAGGGAGGGACGGAGGAGAGGATGAGCTGTATGGTGGGAGGGACGGAGGAGAGGATGAGCTGTATGGTGGGAGGGACGAAGGAGAGAAAGAGATGTATGGTGTGGAGGGATGGAGGTAGGGACGGAGGAGAGGATGAGATGTATGGTGTGGAGGGAGGGAGGATGAGAGGATGAGATGTATGGTGTGGAGGGAGGGACGGAGGAGAGGACGAGATGTATGGTGTGGAGGGAGGGAGGATGAGATATATGGTGTGGAGGGAGGGAGGATGAGATGCATGGTGTGGAGGGAGGATGAGATATATGGTCTGGAGGGAGGGAGCTATATTGGGACGGAAAAGGGAGGGATCTCTGCTCCATCATCACTCTGCCAAACACACAGACGCTCCTTCTAATTGGACAAATAGTCCAGATGGACCAAGCATACAGAGAATCCCTTCAATTTGTCACCTGATAACCTGCGAGTCCAATAGGAAATTGAATGTAGACGTAGGCTAACTTGCACATTAGCATTTAAATTGCCTGGCAATTGAATGGTGCAGTAGGATATTTAACGAAAAACCTGATTTCTCTTTTGCCCTCTCCATTACATTTTTGGATACAAGGGACATTAGTATATATTTAATTAATAAGGTACAAGGGGGAGTGGTTTAAAATGGCCAATATAATGCCTGGCTATAGCCCTTAGTCATGGTATATTGGCAGTATACTTCAAACCCCTGAGAAACCTTATTTCAATTATAAACTGGTTTCAAATGCAAATAATACCAATCAGCATTCAGGATGTGTACTGGTTTATAATACCGAATATACTGTACATTCATAAGATAAAGTGCTGTGGTGATTGATTTATATGCTGTTGTTTGTGCTGCTTAGTCTCAACAGTCAGGTCTGACTCCTGTCACCTTTCTCTCACAGTCTACGTTTGGCCCGCAGCTCTGTTAAAAAACCCTGCATTTGTCCACTCTTGTAGACCAGAGTTATTCTGATGTGTGGAACTAAATGTTCTAAGTTGAATGTTAAAACGTTCTGGGATTATAGGCCTACACAAACTCTTGTTACATCAACACAACACAAATGAAATAGAACAGATTTGACCACAGGACATACTTTGTAAAACTAGTGCAAAGTGTTTGAAAAGTTGGCAGCACTTGTGCAAGTTTCCATCTCTATTTTGATGCTGCAATACTCTGGATAAAAGCTGTAAGGAAAATGTATGAATTTTTCCCATTTAAAACCAAAGTCAATTTAGAGTGGGTTTTTATCTGTTCTGGGCAGGAACCCTTTAAGCTGCTTCACAGAGAGCTGTGTGTGATTGGCACAGATGCACAAGTGACCAGTGTGAAGGCTGTCAGGATCAAGGTCAGCCTGCTGAGCCTCACTGCATAGGAAGGGTGGTGGGGCTCCTGTTTTATTCAATGTTTAACCCTACTCCTACTGCCTCCGTCTGTCCTTCAGTCTGATATTGTCAGAGTATGTGTGCCTGTTTATAAGGGCATATTTGTGTGTGTGTGTTTGCATGTTTGTGTGTCTGTGACCATGTCCGTGTGTGTGTGTGCATGTTTACGTGCGTGTTATTTTTGTGTGCGAGTGTGATTGCGAGAAAGCAGAAGAAGTTGTAAGGGAGAGGTTTTCCAGCGGATGTTAATGCTGTCAGGGCCTGAGGCAGTCAATGCAGTCAGGACTTTGATCTAAACCGTGATGGATCCTCTCTCCTCCACGGTCACAGCCCCCTGCACCATCCTAACCCACAACGTGTTCCCCCACCGAGACGAGCTCCTAATCACTGGTCCCATTGACAGATGCAGCCCGGTACAGACAGGCAGCCAGGCAGGCATGCTGCTTTTGGTTGGCTGTCTTGTGTTTGTGTTTTCCATCCCTCTTTCTCCTCCTCGCTGCTTCCTCTGACCACGCGTCACACTCTTCTGCTCCTCCTTTCTCATCTCGTTATCATGCTGTTTGGCAAACTCTTCTACTGTATGGCTGCCACGTTTACACTGTTGACGTTTTTCAGGTGGACCACACACTGACAACGTCCACCCAGGTTTGGTACCAGATGGGCAAGTGGATTAATGGCCACCAAATGGGGCATTTGTCTTCCATCACTGGTCGTTCACATATGGAGACAAATCTAAAACTACCGTATATCCCAGAAGTTGTCCCAAAGTACATTCTGAGGAAACTATTTTGCAAACATGAATTACGTTCTATGCCAACATATTTAGGGAGTTTTTATGTTTAGGCTGCACGTTTTGCTATTAGGCTATATCCTTCTATTACGTTGCACCTCCATGTTTCATTTTATCCGGTTCATGCGAGAACATTCCACACATTCCATAGCATTCAAAATCATATTCTAACGTTCATGGTTAAGGTTAGCCATGTGGTTACTGAGGTTAAGGTTAGGATTAAGGTTAGGGTTACAACAAAAAAACATTACAACAAAAAAACTCACAAAACAGCCATGTGGATTTGAACTCACAAACTTTATATGCCTGTTCACCATCCCCGGCCTCAACCCTACCTAAAACTATGCAATTTACATACTAAGCCATGATCTTCATATCTTCATATTTTACGCAATTCGGTTTTTAAATTTAGTTCCCTATGAACGTAATTGACCCTTTCATACGTTCATATTTCACATATCTCAGTTTTGCTAAATAGTTTCCCCAGAATGTAATTCAATGCGATTTTGGCCTGACCTAAATATGCACTCTGATCGAATCAAATGATTGAATGGCACAACTTTATGGATCTCTGTCTGATACTAATCAGTTATAGTGTGGTTATATATTTGATATGGTTGCTCTATTTCATACAGTTTAGTTATAAGACATGAACAATTTTGTTATTATAACCTATCGGAACATATTGGCTATTGAATAAGACCAAATATTCTGCTACTCATACCCTTGTCTTTGTGCAGACTACACACTTACTATAAAGCATTTTAACTTTGGATATTTATATTAAAACCACCACAAATCCATTGAAACAAATAAAAATTTGGCACATTTGTTATTAAATACCCCAAACAAACAAACCTTGACCAATTATTGACTATAAAAAATGATTACAGTGGAAGTCTTCTCCATGTAATTTTTTGTACTCAAATTTATATTAAATTTTTTATTTTAGCCAAATAACCTAATTGCTTTTTACCAGCTCCTGCAACCAGCATTGAGTTAAAAATGTAAACGATTATTATGATGGCCATTTAAATGGCTGCATCATTATTTAACAAACCCTTAGTTGCACTCATAATTAACTTGCCATGCACTTAAATCCAGTCACCTCTTGGAGCTGATAGTAAATTTATATTAAGGTGACCAGTATGTCAGACTTTGCTATCAGTCCCCAACAATTTCAGTTAAGAAAATAGTTTGGAGACAGCATCGCTCAGACAAAATCCACCCGTGTCCTAATCCTCAGCATCTGTAACCTGGGGGCAGACTCTCTACAGGATTGCATGTGACTCCAAGGTCACAGAGCAGGAGATGAAAATCAAATATAGGATTTATTCCCCCCATGTGGACACAGTGCTGGGATGTCTAGGAGAGGAGACGGGACTGACTAGGACTACAGAATTGAAGGTCCAGTGATGGACGGGACAGATGGAGCCCGCTAGGTACTGTAGGCTACATCCACATTTGTATTCCTCTCACACTCACAGCCCTATGAACAGGTTGTAGCATTTTCTGCTCTGCTCCAGCTGTGAAAGAAAGAGGATGGGTGGATGGTGTTGTTTCTCCAGTAACGTCTCTGTATGCAGTGGAAACTTTTGAGACGAAACCCCTGCAACACTGATTATAGGGTTGTGTTGTGCAGCAGCAGATTACTGTCCCTACCTCTGTCTCCATCCCTGGGGGAGTCGGGGCTGTCTGGCTTGGAGTGAGGCAGACTGGGTCTGCGTGGGGCTGGCTCTGGGAGAATGGCATGCTGGGGCTGCATCACAATCAGAATAGTCTTTATTTCTACATGCATAACTACATTCAGTCAGAATCGTACCTGATGATAAGGTGGTGCTGGTGTTGTTCAGCTTAAAGGGACAGGCTTAAAGGGACAGGCTTAAAGGGACAGGATTACAGTAGAGGTAGCCACGTTGAATAGAGGCTGGATGGGGACAACCAGGTACAGTAGAGGTAGCCACGTTGAATAGAGGCTGGATGGGGACAACCAGGTACAGTAGAGGTAGCCACGTTGAATAGAGGCTGGATGGGGACAACCAGGTACAGTAGAGGTAGCCACGTTGAATAGAGGCTGGATGGGGACAACCAGGTACAGTAGTGGTAGCCACGTTGAATAGAGGCTGGATGGGGACAGCCAGGTACAGTAGAGGTAGCCACGATGAATAGAGG